>JAVRKA010000657.1:0-69418 GCA_034508555.1 Venustoraphidia nigricollis
ACCTATATCTGAAATGCCTATCGACACCTATATCTGAAATGCCTATCGCCACCTATATCTGAAATGCCTATCGACACCTATTTTTGAAATGCCTATCGGAAACTACATCTGAAATGCCTATCAGCACCTATATTTGAAATGCCTATCGGCAACCATATCTGGAATGCCTATCGGCACCTATATTTGAAATGCCTATCGGCTTCTATATCTGAAATGCCTATCGGCACCTATTTTTAAAATGCCAATCGGCAACTATATCTGAAATGCCTATCGGCACCTATATCTGAAATGCCTATCGACACCTATATCTGAAATGCCTATCGACACCTATATCTGAAATGCCTATCGACACCTATATCTGAAATGCCTATCGACACCTATATCTGAAATGCCTATCGACACCTATATCTGAAATGCCTATCGACACCTATTTTTGAAATGCCTATCGGAAACTACATCTGAAATGCCTATCAGCACCTATATTTGAAATGCCTATCGGCAACCATATCTGGAATGCCTATCGGCACCTATATTTGAAATGCCTATCGGCTTCTATATCTGAAATGCCTATCGGCACCTATTTTTAAAATGCCAATCGGCAACTATATCTGAAATGCCTATCGGCACCTATATCTGAAATGCCTATCGACACCTATATCTGAAATGCCTATCGACACCTATATCTGAAATGCCTATCGACACCTATATCTGAAATGCCTATCGACACCTATATCTGAAATGCCTATCGACACCTATATCTGAAATGCCTATCGACACCTATATCTGAAATGCCTATCGACACCTATATCTGAAATGCCTATCGACACCTATATCTGAAATGCCTATCGACACCTATATCTGAAATGCCTATCGACACCTATATCTGAAATGCCTATCGACACCTATTTTTGAAATGCCTATCGGAAACTACATCTGAAATGCCTATCAGCACCTATATTTGAAATGCCTATCGGCAACCATATCTGGAATGCCTATCGGCACCTATATTTGAAATGCCTATCGGCTTCTATATCTGAAATGCCTATCGGCACCTATTTTTAAAATGCCAATCGGCAACTATATTTGAAATGCCTATCGGCACCTATATCTGAAATGCCTATCGACACCTATATATGAAATGCCTATCGACACCTATATCTGAAATGCCTATGGACACCTATATATGAAATGACTATCGACACCTATATCTGAAATGCCTATTGACACCTATATCTGAAATGCCTATCGACACCTATATCTGAAATGCCTATCGACACCTATATCTGAAATGCCTATCGACACCTATATCTGAAATGCCTATCGACACCTATTTTTGAAATGCCTATCGGAAACTACATCTGAAATGCCTATCAGCACCTATATTTGAAATGCCTATCGGCAACCATATCTGGAATGCCTATCGGCACCTATATTTGAAATGCCTATCAGCTGCTATATCTGAAATGCCTATCGGCACCTATTTTTAAAATGCCAATCGGCAACTATATCTGAAATGCCTATCGGCACCTATATCTGAAATGCCTATCGACACCTATATCTGAAATGCCTATCGACACCTATATCTGAAATGCCTATCGACACCTATATCTGAAATGCCTATCGACACCTATATCTGAAATGCCTATCGACACCTATTTTCAAAATGCCTATCGGAAACTACATCTGAAATGCCTATCAGCACCTATATTTGAAATGCCTATCGGCAACCATATCTGGAATGCCTATCGGCACCTATATTTGAAATGCCTATCGGCACCTATTTTTAAAATGCCAATCGGCAACTATATCTGAAATGCCTATCGGCACCTATATCTGAAATGCCTATCGACACCTATATCTGAAATGCCTATCGACACCTATATCTGAAATGCCTATCGACACCTATATCTGAAATGCCTATCGACACCTATATCTGAAATGCCTATCGACACCTATATCTGAAATGCCTATCGACACCTATTTTTGAAATGCCTATCAGAAACTACATCTGAAATGCCTATCAGCACCTATATTTGAAATGCCTATCGGCAACCATATCTGGAATGCCTATCGGCACCTATATTTGAAATGCCTATCGGCTTCTATATCTGAAATGCCTATCGGCACCTATTTTTAAAATGCCAATTGGCAACTATATCTGAAATGCCTATCGGCACCTATATCTGAAATGCCTATCGACACCTATATCTGAAATGCCTATCGACACCTATATCTGAAATGCCTATCGACACCTATATCTGAAATGCCTATCGACACCTATATCTGAAATGCCTATCGACACCTATATCTGAAATGCCTATCGACACCTATATCTGAAATGCCTATCGACACCTATATCTGAAATGCCTATCGACACCTATATCTAAAATGCCTATCGACACCTATATCTGAAATGCCTATCGACACCTATATCTGAAATGCCTATCGACACCTATTTTTGAAATGTCTATCGGAAACTACATCTGAAATGCCTATCAGCACCTATATTTGAAATGCCTATCGGCAACCATATCTGGAATGCCTATCGGCACCTATATTTGAAATGCTTATCGGCTTCTATATCTGAAATGCCTATCGGCACCTATTTTTAAAATGCCAATCGGCAACTATATCTGAAATGCCTATCGGCACCTATATCTGAAATGCCTATCGACACCTATATCTGAAATGCCTATCGATACCTATATCTGAAATGCCTATCGACACCTATATCTGAAATGCCTATCGACACCTATATCTGAAATTCCTATCGACACCTATATCTGAAATGCCTATCGACACCTATATCTGAAATGCCTATCGACACCTATATCTGAAATGCCTATCGACACTTATATCTGAAATGCCTATCGACACCTATTTTTGAAATGCCTATCGGAAACTACATCTAAAATGCCTATCAGCACCTATATTTGAAATGCCTATCGGCAACCATATCTGGTATGCCTATCGGCACCTATATTTGAAATGCCTATCGGCTTCTATATCTGAAATGCCTATCGGCACCTATTTTTAAAATGCCAATCGGCACCTATATCTAAAATGCCTATCGGCACCTATTTTTGAAATGCCTATCGAAAACTACATCTGAAATGCCTATCAGCACCTATATTTGAAATGCCTATCGGCAACCACATCAGAAATGCCTATCGGCACCTATATCTGAAATGCCTTTCGGCATTTATATCTGAAATGCCTATCGACACCTATATTTGAAATGCCTATCGGCACCTATATTTTAAATGCCTATTGGCAACCATATCTGAAATGCCTATCGACACCTACATTTGAAATACCTATCGGCTTCTATATCTGAAATGCCTATCGGCACCTATTTTTAAAATGCCAATCGGCAACTATATCTGAAATGCCTATCGGCACCTATATCTGAAATGCTAATCGGCACCAATTTTTGAAATGCCTATCGGAAACTACATCTGAAATGCCTATCAGCACCTATATTTGAAATGCCTAACGGCAACTATATCTGGAATGCTTATCGGCACCTATATTTGAAATGCCTATCGGTTTCTATATCTGAAATGCCTATCGGCACCTATTTTTAAAATGCCAATCAGCAACTATATCTGAAATGCCTATCGGCACCTATATCAGAAATGCCTATCAGCACCTATTTTTGAAATGCCTATCGGAAACTACATCTGAAATGCCTATCAGCACCTATATTTGAAATGCCTATCGGCAACCATATCTGGAATGCCTATCGATACCTATATTTGAAATGCCTATCGGCTTCTATATCTGAAATGCCTATCGGCACCTATTTTTAAAATAGCTATCGGCAATTATATCTGAAATGCCTATCGGCACCTATTTTTGAAATGCCTATCGGAAACTACATCTGAAATGCCTATCAGCACCTATATTTGAAATGCCTATCGGCAACCATATCTGGAATGCCATTGGCACCTATATTTGAAATGCCTATCGGCTTCTATATCTGAAATGCCTATCGGCACCTATTTTTAAAATGCCAATTGGCAACTATATCTGAAATGCCTATCGGCACCTATATCTGAAATGCCTATCGGCACCTATTTTTGAAATGCCTATCGGAAAGTACATCTGAAATGCCTATCAGCACCTATATTTGAAATGCCTATTGTCAACCATATCTGAAATGCCTATCGACACCTATATTTGAAATACCTATCGGCTTCTATATCTGAAATGCCTATCGGCACCTATTTTTAAAATGCCAAACGGCAACTATATCTGAAATGCCTATCGGCACCTATATCTGAAATGCCTATCGGCACCAATTTTTAAAATAAATATCGGAAACTACATCTGAAATGCCTATCAGCACCTATATTTGAAATGCCTATCGGCAACTATATCTGGAATGCTTATCAACACCTATATTTGAAATGCCTATCGGTTTCTATATCTGAAATGCCTATCGGTTTCTATATCTGAAATGCCTATCGGCACCTATTTTTAAAATGCCAATCGGCAACTATATCTGAAATGCCTATCGGCACCTATATCTGAAATGCCTATCAGCACCTATTTTCGAAATGCCTATCGGAAACTACATCTGTAATGCCTATCAGCACCTATATTTGAAATGCCTATTGGCAACCATATCTGGAATGCCTATCGGCACCTATATTTGAAATGCCTATCGGCTTCTATATCTGAAATGCCTATCGGCACCTATTTTTAAAATGCCTATCGGAAACTACATCTGAAATGCCTATCAGCACCTATATTTGAAATGCCTATCGGCAACCATATCTGAAATGCCTATCGGCACCTATATTTGAAATGCCTATCGGCTTCTATATCTGAAATGCCTACCGGCACTTATTGTTAAAATGGCTATCGGCAACTATATCTGAAATGCCTATCGGCACCTATATCTGAAATGCCTATCGGCTCATATTTTTGAAATGCCTATCGGAAACTACAACTGAAATGCCTATCAACACCTATATTTGAAATGCCTATCTGCAACCATATTTGGAATGCCTATCGGCACCTATATTTGAAATGCCTATCGGCTTTTATATCTGCAATGCCTAGCGGCACCTATTTATAAAATGCCAATCGGCAACTATATCTGAAGTGCCTATCGATACTTATATTTGAAATACCTATCGGCTTCTATATCTGAAATGCCTATCGGCACCTATTTTTAAAATGCCAATCGGCAACTATATCTGAAATGCCTACCGGCACCTATATCTAAAATGCCAATCGGCACCAATTTTTGAAATGCCTATCGGAAACTACATCTGAAATGCCTATCAGCACCTATATTTGAAATGCCTATCGGCAACCATATCTGGAATGCCTATCGGCACCTATATTTGAAATGCCTATCGGCTTCTATATCTGAAATGCCTATCGACACCTATTTTTAAAATGCCAATTGGCAACTATATCTGAAATGCCTATCGGCACCTATATCTGAAATGCCTATCGGCACCTATTTTTGAAATACCTATCGGAAACTACATCTGAAATGCCTATCAGCACCTATATTTGAAATGCCTATCGGCAACCATATCTGGAATGCCTATTAGCACCTATATTTGAAATGCCTATCGGCTTCTATATCTGAAATGCCTATCGGCACCTATATCTGAAATGCCTATCGGCACCTATTTTTGAAATGCCTATCGGAAACTACATCTGAAATGCCTATCAGCACCTATATTTGAAATGCCTATCGTCAACCATATCTGAAATGCCTATCGACACATATATTTGAAATACCTATCGGCTTCTATATCTGAAATGCCTATCGGCACCTATTTTTAAAATGCCAATCGGTAACTATATCTGAAATGCCTATCGGCACCTATATCTGAAATGCCTATCGGCACCAATTTTTGAAATGCCTATCGGAAAATACATCTGGAATGCCTATCAGCACCTATATTTGAAATGCCTATCGGCAACCATATCTGGAATGCCTATCGGCACCATTATTTGAAATGCCTATCGGCTTCTATATCTCAAATGCCTATCGACACCTATTTTTAAAATGCCAATCGGCAACTATATCTGAAATGCCCATCGGCACTTATATCTGAAATGCTAACCGGCACCAATTTTTGAAATGCCTAACGGAAACTACATCTGAAATGCCTATCAGCACCTATATTTGAAATGCCTATCGGCAACCATATCTGGAATGCCTATCGGCACCTATATTTGAAATGCCTATCGGCTTCTATATCTGAAATGCCTATCGGCACCTATTTTTAAAATGGCTATCGGCAACTATATCTGAAATGCCTATCGGCACCTATATCTGAAATGCCTATCGGCACCTATTTTTTAAATGCCTATCCGAAACTACATCTGAAATGCCTATCAGCACCTATATTTGAAATGCCTATCGGCAACCATATCTGGAATGCCTATCGGCACCTATATTTGAAATGCCTATCGGCTTCTATATCTGAAATGCCTATCGGCTCCTATTTTTAAAATGCCTATCGGAAACTACATCTGAAATGCCTATCAGCACCTATATTTGAAATGCCTATCGGCAACCATATCTGGAATGCCTATCGGCACATATATTTGAAATGCCTATCGGCTTCTATTACTGAAATGCCTATCGGCACCTATTTTTAAAATGGCTAACGGAAACTATATCTGAAATGCCTATCGGCACCTATATCTGAAATGCCTATCGGCACTTATTTTTGAAAAGCCTATCGGAAACAACATCTGAAATGCCTATCAGCACCTATATTTGAAATGCCTATCGGCAACCACATCTGGAATGTTTATCGGCACCTATATTTGAAATGCCAATCGTCTTCTATATCTGAAATGCCTATCGGCACCTATTTTTAAAATGCCAATCGGCAATTATATCTGAAATGCCTATCGGCACCTATATCTGAAATGCCTATCGGCACCTATTTTTGAAATGCCTATCGGAAACTACAACTGAAATGCCTATCAACACCTATATTTGAAATGCCTATCGGCAACCATATTTGGAATGCCTATCGTCACCTATATTTGAAATGCCTATCGGCTTCTATATCTGAAATGCCTATCGGCACCTATTTTTAAAATGCCAATCGGCAACTATATCTGAAATGCCTATCGGCACCTATATCTGAAATGCCTATCGGCACCTATTTTTGAAATGCCTATCGAAAACTACATCTGAAATGCCTATCAGCACCTATATTTAAATGCCTATCGGCAACCACATCAGATATGCCTATCGGCACCTATATCTGAAATGCCTTTCGGCATATATATCTGAAATGCCTATCGACACCTATATTTGAAATGCCTATCGGCACCTATATTTTAAATGCCTATCGGCAACTATATCTGATATGCCTATTGGCACCTATATCTGAAATGCCTATCGGCACCTATTTTTGAAATGCCTATCAGAAACTACATCTAAAATGCCCATGGGCAATTATTTTTAAAATGCCAATCGGCAACTATATCTGAAATGCCTATCGACACCTATATTTGAAATACCTATCGGCTTCTATATCTGAAGTGCCTTTCGTCACCTATTTTTAAAATGCCAATCGGCAACTATATCTGACATGCCTAACGGCACCTATATCTGAAATGCCTATCGGTACCTATATTTGAAATGCCTATCGGAAACTACATCTGAAATGCCTATAGCACTTATATTTGAAATGCCTATCGGCAACCATATCTGGTATGCCTATCAGCACCTATATTTGAAATGCCTATCGGCTTCTATATCTGAAATGCCTATCGGCACCTATTTTTAAAATGCTAATCGGCAACTATATCTGAAATGCCTATCGGCACCTACATCTGAAATGCCTATCGGCACCTATTTTTGAAATGTCTTTCGGAAACTACATCTGAAATGCCTATATGCTCCTATATTTGAAATGCCTATCGGCAACCATATCTGAAATGCCTATCGACACCTATATTTAAAATACCTATCGGCTTCTATATCTGAAATGCCTATCGGCACCTGTTTTTAAAATGCCAATCGGCAACTATATCTGAAATGCCTATCGGCACCTATATCTCAAATGCCTATCGGCATCAATTTTTGAAATGCCTATCGGAAACTACATCTAAAATGCCTATCAGCACCTATATTTGAAATGCCTATCGGCAACCATATCTGAAATGCATATCGACACTTATATTTGAAATACCTATCGGCTTCTATATCCGAAATGCCTATCAACACCTATTTTTAAAATGCCAATCGGCAACTATATCTGAAATGCCTATAGGCACCTATATCTGAAATGCCTATCGGCATCTATTTTTGAAATGCCTATCGGAAACTACATCTGAAATGCCTATCAGCACCTATATTTGAAATGCCTATCGGCAAACATATCTGGAATGCCTATCGGCACCTATATTTGAAATGCCTATCGGCTTCTATATCTGAAATGCCTATCGGCACCTATTTTTAAAATGCCAATCGGCAACTATATCTGAAATGCCTATCGGCACCTATATCTGAAATGCCTATCGGCACCTTTTTTTGAAATGCCTGTCGGAAAATACAACTGAAATGCCTATCAGCACCTATATTTGAAATGCCTATCGGCAACCATATTTAGAATGCCTATCGGCACCTATATTTGAAATGCCTATGGGCTTCTATATCTGAAATGCCCAGCGGCACCTATTTTTAAAATTCCAATCGGCAACTATATCTGAAATGCCTATCAGCACCTATATTTGAAATGCCTATCGGCAACCACATCAGAAATGCCTATCGGCACCTATCTCTGAAATGCCTATCGGCACCTATTTTTGAAATGCCTATCGTAAACTACATCTGAAATGCCTATCAGCACCTATATTTGAAATGCCTATCGGCAAACATATCTGAAATGCTTATCGGCACCTTTATTTGAAATGCCTATCGGCTTCTATATCTGAAATGCCTATCGGCACCTATTTTTAAAATGCCAATCGGCAACTATATCTGAAATGCCTATCGGCACCTATATCTGAAATGCCAATCGGCACCAATTTTTGAAATGCCTATCGGAAACTACATCTGAAATGCCTATCAGCACCTATATTTGAAATGCCTATCGGCAACCATATCTGGAATGCCTATCGGCACCTATATTTGAAATGCCTATCGGCTTCTATATCTGAAATGCCTATCGGCACCTATTTTTAAAATGCCAATCGGCAACTATATCTGAAATGCCTATCGGCACCTATATCTGAAATGCCAATCGGCACCAATTTTTGAAATGCCTATCGGAAACTACATCTGAAATGCCTATCAGCACCTATATTTGAAATGCCTATCGGCAACCATATCTGGAATGCCTATCGGCACCTATATTTGAAATGCCTATCGGCTTCTATATCTGAAATGCCTATCGACACCTATTTTTAAAATGCCAATTTGTAACTATATCTTAAATGCCTATCGGCACCTATATCTGAAATGCCTATCGGTACCTATTTTTGAAATGCCTATCGGAAACTACATCTGAAATGCCTATCAGCACTTATATTTAAAATGCCTATCGGCAACCATATCTGGAATACCTATCGGCACCTATATTTGAAATGCCTATCGGCTTCTATATCTGAAATGCCTATCGGCACCTGTTTTTAAAATGCCAATCGGCAACTATATCTGAAATGCCTATCGGCACCTATATCTGAAATGCCTATCGGCACCTATTTTTGAAATGTCTTTCGGAAACTACATCTGAAATGCCTATCTGCTCCTATATTTGAAATGCCCATCGGCAACCATATCTGAAATGCCTATCGACACCTATATTTGAAATACCTATCGGCTTCTATATCTGAAATGCTTAACGGCACCTGTTTTTAAAATGCCAATCGGCAACTATATCTGAAATGCCTATCGGCACCTATATCTGAAATGCCTATCGGCATCAATTTTTGAAATGCCTATCGGAAACTACATCTAAAATGCCTATCAGCACCTATATTTGAAATGCCTATCGACAACCATATCTGGAATGCCTACCGGCACCTATATTTGAAATGCCTATCGGCTTCTATATCAGAAATGCCTATCGGCACCTATTTAAAAATGCCAATTGGCAACTATATCTGAAATGCCTATCGGCACCTATATCTAAAATGCCTATCGGCACCTATTTTTGAAATGCCTATCGGAAACTACATCTAAAATGCCTATCAGCACCGATATTTGAAATGCCTATCGGACACCATATCTGGAATGCCTATCGGCACCTATATTTGAAATGCCTATCGGCTTTTATATCTGAAATGCCTATCGACACCTATTTTTAAAATGCCAATTGGCAACTATATCTGAAATGCCTATCGGCACCTATATCTGAAATGCCTATCGGTACCTATTTTTGAAATGCCTATCGGAAACTACATCTGAAATGCCTATCAGCACTTATATTTGAAATGCCTATCGGCAACCATATCTAGAATGCCTATCGGCACCTATATTTGAAATGCCTATCGGCCTCTATATCTGAAATTCCTATCGGCACTTATTTTTAGAATGCCAATCGGCAACTATATCTGAAATGCCTATCGGCACCTATATCTGAAATGCCTATCGGCACCTATTTTTAAAATGTCTTTCGGAAACTACATCTGAAATGCCTACCTGCTCCTATATTTGAAATGCCTATCGGGCACCATATCTAAAATGCCTATCGACCCCTATATTTGAAATACCTATCGGCTTCTATATCTGAAATGCCTATCGGCACCTGTTTTTAAAATGCCAATCGGCAACTATATCTGAAATGCCTATCGGCACCTATATCTGAAATGCCTATCGGCATCAATTTTTGAAATGCCTATCGGAAACTACATCTAAAATGCCTATCAGCACCTATATTTGAAATGCCTATCGGCAACCATATCTGGTTGCCTATCGGCACCTATATTTGAAATGCCTATCGGCTTCTATATCTGAAATGCCTATCGGCACCAATTTTAAAATGCCAATTGGCAACTATATCTGAAATGCCTATCGGCACCTATATCTGAAATGCCTATCGGCACCTATTTTTTAAATGCCTATCGGAAACTACATCTGAAATGCCTATCAGCACCTATATTTGAAATGCCTATCGGCAACCATATCTGAAATGCCTATCGACACCTATATTTGAAATACTTATCGGCTTCTATATCTGAAATGCCTATCAACACCTATTTTTAAAATGCCAATCGGCAACTATATCTGAAATGCCTATATGCATCTATATCTGAAATGCCTATCGGCACCTATTTTTGAAATGCCTATCGGAAACTACATCTGAAATGCCTATCAGCACCTATATTTGAAATGCCTATCGGCAACCATATTTGGAAAGCCTATCGGCACCTATATTTGAAATGCCTATCGGCTTCTATATCTGAAATGCCTATTGGCACCTATTTTTAAAATGCCAATCGGCAACTATATCTGAAATGCCTATCGGCACCTATATCTGAAATGCCTATCGGCACCTATATCTGAAATGCCTATCGGCACCTATTTTTGAAATGCCTATCGGAAACTACAACTGAAATGCCTACCAGCACCTATATTTGAAATGCCTATCGGCAACCATATTTGGAATGCCTATCGGCAACTATATTTGAAATGCCTATCGGCTTCTATATCTGAAATGCCTAGCGGCACCTATTTTTAAAATGCCAATCGGCAACTATATCTGAAGTGCCTATCGGCACCTATATCTAAAATGCCTATCGGCACCTATTTTTGAAATGCCTATCGAAAACTACATCTGAAATGCCTATCAGCACCTATATTTGAAATGCCTATCGGCAACCACATCAGAAATGCCTATCGGCACCTATATCTGAAATGCCTTTCGGCATTTATATCTGAAATGCCTATCGACACCTATATTTGAAATGCCTATCGGCACCTATATTTTAAATGCCTATTGGCAACCATATCTGAAATGCCTATCGACACCTACATTTGAAATACCTATCGGCTTCTATATCTGAAATGCCTATCGGCACCTATTTTTAAAATGCCAATCGGCAACTATATCTGAAATGCCTATCGGCACCTATATCTGAAATGCCAATCGGCACCAATTTTTGAAATGCCTATCGGAAACTACATCTGAAATGCCTATCAGCACCTATATTTGAAATGCCTAACGGCAACTATATCTGGAATGCTTATCGGCACCTATATTTGAAATGCCTATCGGTTTCTATATCTGAAATGCCTATCGGCACCTATTTTTAAAATGCCAATCAGCAACTATATCTGAAATGCCTATCGGCACCTATATCAGAAATGCCTATCAGCACCTATTTTTGAAATGCCATTTGGAAACTACATCTGAAATGCCTATCAGCACCTATATTTGAAATGCCTATCGGCAACCATATCTGGAATGCCTATCGATACCTATATTTGAAATGCCTATCGGCTTCTATATCTGAAATGCCTATCGGCACCTATTTTTAAAATAGCTATCGGCAATTATATCTGAAATGCCTATCGGCACCTATTTTTGAAATGCCTATCGGAAACTACATCAGAAATGCCTATCAGCACCTATATTTGAAATGCCTATCCAGTGATGCCATGTCTACCAACTTTTTGGTAGGTCTACCAATTTTCACTTCAGTCTACCTATCTACCACCCTAGCCCTAAAAAACTCTACTTTTTAATTAGTTTGACATATCACCACTTTGAATTATTTTTATATCGACGAGCGACGTTGCGATGTGTTGCGCGAGCCATGCGACGATGTGTCAAGCATAGTACATAGAGTCCAGGCCATGAACCACAAAAAAAAACGTCAGCAACAGTTCGCCGAGTGGAGATTATTAAGAAACATGACATTTCATTTCACAGAAAAAAATGTGGATCCTACACCTGAAGAATTCTGGAAGCATGTTTCATCCATTAAAAAAGGAGACCAGTCTCCAATGTTTCCCCTGCTATGCGAATTCGTGAGAAAATTACTCGCACTTCCACATAGTAGCGCCAACGTTGAGAGATTGTTTTCTGCAATTAATAATATGAAAACCTTCCAGAGAAATAGAATTTGCACGGAGACTCTAGAGGGATTGTTGCGTACTAAAAGATTCATAGCAAACAACGGGCAGCCTAGTGCAGAACATTTAAAATTTTTCAATAAAAATATGTATAATTTCCAAAAATAAACATTTTAAGAACAATCCATGCATTTTTATTCTTAAAAAATCTTCTAAATTGAGGTGGTAGATCTACCAATTTTGCATTTAACATTCTACCAACTTCTACCAACATTTGGCACATCATCTACTAATTTTCTAAAATTCGGGTTGGCAACACTGTGCCTATCGGCAACCATATCTGGAATGCCTATTGGCACCTATATTTGAAATGCCTATCGGCTTCTATATCTGAAATGCCTATCGGCACCTATTTTTAAAATGCCAATTGGCAACTATATCTGAAATGCCTATCGGCACCTATATCTGAAATGCCTATCGGCACCTATTTTTGAAATGCCTATCGGAAAGTACATCTGAAATGCCTATCAGCACCTATATTTGAAATGCCTATTGTCAACCATATCTAAAATGCCTATCGACACCTATATTTGAAATACCTATCGGCTTCTATATCTGAAATGCCTATCGGCACCTATTTTTAAAATGCCAAACGGCAACTATATCTGAAATGCCTATCGGCACCTATATCTGAAATGCCTATCGGCACCAATTTTTAAAATAAATATCGGAAACTACATCTGAAATGCCTATCAGCACCTATATTTGAAATGCCTATCGGCAACTATATCTGGAATGCTTATCAACACCTATATTTGAAATGCCTATCGGTTTCTATATCTGAAATGCCTATCGGCACCTATTTTTAAAATGCCAATCGGCAACTATATCTGAAATGCCTATCGGCACCTATATCTGAAATGCCTATCAGCACCTATTTTTGAAATGCCTATCGGAAACTACATCTGTAATGCCTATCAGCACCTATATTTGAAATGCCTATTGGCAACCATATCTGGAATGCCTATCGGCACCTATATTTGAAATGCCTATCGGCTTCTATATCTGAAATGCCTATCGGCACCTATTTTTAAAATGCCTATCGGAAACTACATCTGAAATGCCTATCAGCACCTATATTTGAAATGCCTATCGGCAACCATATCTGAAATGCCTATCGGCACCTATATTTGAAATGCCTATCGGCTTCTATATCTGAAATGCCTACCGGCACTTATTGTTAAAATGGCTATCGGCAACTATATCTGAAATGCCTATCGGCACCTATATCTGAAATGCCTATCGGCTCATATTTTTGAAATGCCTATCGGAAACTACAACAGAAATGCCTATCAACACCTATATTTGAAATGCCTATCTGCAACCATATTTGGAATGCCTATCGGCACCTATATTTGAAATGCCTATCGGCTTTTATATCTGCAATGCCTAGCGGCACCTATTTATAAAATGCCAATCGGCAACTATATCTGAAGTGCCTATCGATACCTATATTTGAAATACCTATCGGCTTCTATATCTGAAATGCCTATCGGCACCTATTTTTAAAATGCCAATCGGCAACTATATCTGAAATGCCTACCGGCACCTATATCTAAAATGCCAATCGGCACCAATTTTCGAAATGCCTATCGGAAACTACATCTGAAATGCCTATCAGCACCTATATTTGAAATGCCTATCGGCAACCATATCTGGAATGCCTATCGGCACCTATATTTGAAATGCCTATCGGCTTATATATCTGAAATGCCTATCGACACCTATTTTTAAAATGCCAATTGGCAACTATATCTGAAATGCCTATCGGCACCTATAACTGAAATGCCTATCGGCACCTATTTTTGAAATGCCTATCGGAAACTACATCTGAAATGCCTATCAGCACCTATATTTGAAATGCCTATCGGCAACCATATCTGGAATGCCTATTAGCACCTATATTTGAAATGCCTATCGGCTTCTATATCTGAAATGCCTATCGGCACCTATATCTGAAATGCCTATCGGCACCTATTTTTAAAATGCCTATCGGAAACTACATCTGAAATGCCTATCAGCACCTATATTTGAAATGCCTATCGTCAACCATATCTGAAATGCCTATCGACACATATATTTGAAATACCTATCGGCTTCTATATCTGAAATGCCTATCGGCACCTATTTTTAAAATGCCAATCGGTAACTATATCTGAAATGCCTATCGGCACCTATATCTGAAATGCCTATCGGCACCAATTTTTGAAATGCCTATCGGAAAATACATCTGGAATGCCTATCAGCACCTATATTTGAAATGCCTATCGGCAACCATATCTGGAATGCCTATCGGCACCTATATTTGAAATGCCTATCGGCTTCTATATCTCAAATGCCTATCGACACCTATTTTTAAAATGCCAATCGGCAACTATATCTGAAATGCCTATCGGCACCTATATCTGAAATGCTAACCGGCACCAATTTTTGAAATGCCTAACGGAAACTACATCTGAAATGCCTATCAGCACCTATATTTGAAATGCCTATCGGCAACGATATCTGGAATGCCTATCGGCACCTATATTTGAAATGCCTATCGGCTTCTATATCTGAAATGCCTATCGGCACCTATTTTTAAAATGGCTATCGGCAACTATATCTGAAATGCCTATCGGCGCCTATATCTGAAATGCCTATCGGCACCTATTTTTTAAATGCCTATCCGAAACTACATCTGAAATGCCTATCAGCACCTATATTTGAAATGCCTATCGGCAACCATATCTGGAATGCCTATCGGCATCTATATTTGAAATGCCTATCGGCTTCTATATCTGAAATGCCTATCGGCTCCTATTTTTAAAATGCCTATCGGAAACTACATCTGAAATGCCTATCAGCACCTATATTTGAAATGCCTATCGGCAACCATATCTGGAATGCCTATCGGCACATATATTTGAAATGCCTATCGGCTTCTATTACTGAAATGCCTATCGGCACCTATTTTTAAAATGGCTATCGGAAACTATATCTGAAATGCCTATCGGCACCTATATCTGAAATGCCTATCGGCACTTATTTTTGAAAAGCCTATCGGAAACAACATCTGAAATGCCTATCAGCACCTATATTTGAAATGCCTATCGGCAACCACATCTGGAATGTTTATCGGCACCTATATTTGAAATGCCAATCGTCTTCTATATCTGAAATGCCTATCGGCACCTATTTTTAAAATGCCAATCGGCAATTATATCTGAAATGCCTATCGGCACCCATATCTGAAATGCCTATCGGCACCTATTTTTGAAATGCCTATCGGAAACTACAACTGAAATGCCTATCAACACCTATATTTGAAATGCCTATCGGCAACCATATTTGGAATGCCTATCGTCACCTATATTTGAAATGCCTATCGGCTTCTATATCTGAAATGCCTATCGGCACCTATTTTTAAAATGCCAATCGGCAACTATATCTGAAATGCCTATCGGCACCTATATCTGAAATGCCTATCGGCACCTATTTTTGAAATGCCTATCGAAAACTACATCTGAAATGCCTATCAGCACCTATATTTAAATGCCTATCGGCAACCACATCAGATATGCCTATCGGCACCTATATCTGAAATGCCTTTCGGCATATATATCTGAAATGCCTATCGACACCTATATTTGAAATGCCTATCGGCACCTATATTTTAAATGCCTATCGGCAACTATATCTGATATGCCTATCGGCACCTATATCTGAAATGCCTATCGGCACCTATTTTTGAAATGCCTATCAGAAACTACATCTAAAATGCCCATGGGCACCTATTTTTAAAATGCCAATCGGCAACTATATCTGAAATGCCTATCGACACCTATATTTGAAATACCTATCGGCTTCTATATCTGAAGTGCCTTTCGTCACCTATTTTTAAAATGCCAATCGGCAACTATATCTGAAATGCCTATCGGCAACTATATCTGAATTGCCAATCGGCACCAATTTTTGAAATGCCTATCGGAAACTACATCTGAAATGCCTATCAGCACCTATATTTGAAATGCCTATCGGCAACCATATCTGGAATGCCTATCGGCACCTATATTTGAAATGCCTATCGGCTTCTATATCTGAAATGCCTATCGACACCTGTTTTTAAAATGCCAATTGGCAACTATATCTGAAATGCCTAACGGCACCTATATCTGAAATGCCTATCGGTACCTATATTTGAAATGCCTATCGGAAACTACATCTGAAATGCCTATAGCACTTATATTTGAAATGCCTATCGGCAACCATATCTGGTATGCCTATCAGCACCTATATTTGAAATGCCTATCGGCTTCTATATCTGAAATGCCTATCGGCACCTATTTTTAAAATGCTAATCGGCAACTATATCTGAAATGCCTATCGGCACCTACATCTGAAATGCCTATCGGCACCTACATCTGAAATGCCTATCGGCACCTATTTTTGAAATGTCTTTCGGAAACTACATCTGAAATGCCTATATGCTCCTATATTTGAAATGCCTATCGGCAACCATATCTGAAATGCCTATCGACACCTATATTTAAAATACCTATCGGCTTCTATATCTGAAATGCCTATCGGCACCTGTTTTTAAAATGCCAATCGGCAACTATATCTGAAATGCCTATCGGCACCTATATCTCAAATGCCTATCGGCATCAATTTTTGAAATGCCTATCGGAAACTACATCTAAAATGCCTATCAGCACCTATATTTGAAATGCCTATCGGCAACCATATCTGGAATGCCTATCGGCACCTATATTTGAAATGTTTATCGGCTTCTATATCTGAAATGCCTATCGACACCTATTTTTAAAATGCCAATTGGCAACTATATCTGAAATGCCTATCGGCACCTATATCTGAAATGCCTATCGGCACCTATTTTTGAAATGCATATCGGAAACTACATCTGAAATGCCTATCAGCACCTATATTTGAAATACCTATCGGCAACCATATCTGAAATGCATATCGACACTTATATTTGAAATACCTATCGGCTTCTATATCCGAAATGCCTATCAACACCTATTTTTAAAATGCCAATCGGCAACTATATCTGAAATGCCTATCGGCACCTTTTTTTGAAATGCCTGTCGGAAAATACAACTGAAATGCCTATCAGCACCTATATTTGAAATGCCTATCGGCAACCATATTTAGAATGCCTATCGGCACCTATATTTGAAATGCCTATCGGCTTCTATATCTGAAATGCCCAGCGGCACCTATTTTTAAAATTCCAATCGGCAACTATATCTGAAATGCCTATCAGCACCTATATTTGAAATGCCTATCGGCAACCACATCAGAAATGCCTATCGGCACCTATCTCTGAAATGCCTATCGGCACCTATTTTTGAAATGCCTATCGTAAACTACATCTGAAATGCCTATCAGCACCTATATTTGAAATGCCTATCGGCAAACATATCTGAAATGCTTATCGGCACCTTTATTTGAAATGCCTATCGGCTTCTATATCTGAAATGCCTATCGGCACCTATTTTTAAAATGCCAATCGGCAACTATATCTGAAATGCCTATCGGCACCTATATCTGAAATGCCTATCGGCACCTATTTTTGAAATGCCTATCGGAAACTACATCTGAAATGCCTATCAGCACCTATATTTAAAATGCCTATCGGCAACCATATCTGGAATGCCTATCGGCACCTATATTTCAAATGCCTATCGGCTTCTATATCTGAAATGCCTATTGGCACCTATATCTGAAATTCCTATCGGCACCTATTTTTGAAATGCCTATCGGAAACTACATCTGAAATGCCTGTCAGCACCTATATTTGAAATACCTATCGGCAACCATATCTGGAATGCCTATCGGCACCTATATTTGAAATGCCTATCGGCTTCTATATCTGAAATGCCTATCCGCACCTATTTTTAAAATGCCTATCGGAAACTACATCTGAAATGCCTATCAGCACCTATATTTGAAATGCCTATCGGCAACCATATCTGGAATGCCTATCGGCACCTATATTTGAAATGCCTATCGGCATCTATATCTGAAATGCCTATCGGCACCTATTTTTAAAATGGCTATCGGCAACTATATCTGAAATGCCTATCGGCACCTATATCTGAAATGCCTATCGGCACCTATTTTTAAAAAAAAAGTCGGCAACTATATCTGAAATGCCTATCGGCACCTATATCTGAAATGCCTATCGGCACCTATTTTTGAAATGCCTATCGGAAACTACATCTGAAATGCCTATCAGCACCTATATTTGAAATGCCTATCGGCAACCATATCTGAAATGCCTATCGACACCTATATTTGAAATACCTATCGGCTTCTATATCTGAAATGCCTATCGGCACCTATTTTTAAAATGCCAATCGGCAACTATATCTGAAATGCTTATCGGCACCTATATCAGAAATGCCAATCGGCACCAATTTTTGAAATGCCTATCGGAAACTACATCTGAAAGGCTTATCAGCACCTATATTTGAAATGCCTATCGGCAACCATATCTGGAATGCCTATCGGCACCTATATTTAAAATGCCTATCGGCTTCTATATCTGAAATGCCTATCGACACCTATTTTTAAAATGCCAATTGGCAAGTATATCTGAAATGCCTAACGGCACCTATATCTGAAATGCCTTTTGGTACCTATATTTGAAATGCCTATCGGAAACTACATCTGAAATGCCTATCAGCACTTATATTTGAAATGCCTATCGGCTTTTATATCTGAAATGCCTATCGGCACCTATTTTTAAAATGCTAATCGGCAACTATATCTGAAATGCCTATCGGCACCTATTTTTAAAATGCCTTTCGGAAACTACATCTGAAATGCCTATCTGTTCCTATATTTGAAATGCCTATCGGCAACCATATCTGAAATGCCTATCGACACCTATATTTGAAATACCTATCGGCTTCTATATCTGAAATGCCTAACGGCACCTGTTTTTAAAATGCTAATCGGCAACTTTATCTGAAATGCCTATCGGCACCTATATCTCAAATGCCTATCGGCATCAATTTTTGAAATGCCTATCGGAAACTACCTCTAAAATGCCTAACAGCACCTATATTTGAAATGCCTATCGGCAACCATATCTGGAATGCCTATCGGCACCTATATTTGAAATGTTTATCGGCTTCTATATCTGAAATGCCTATCGGCACATATATCTCAAATGCCTATCGGCATCAATTTTTGAAATGCCTATCGGAAACTACATCTAAAATGCCTATCAGAACCTATATTTGAAATGCCTATCGGCAACCATATCTGAAATGCTTATCGGCACCTATATTTGAAATGTCTATCGGCTTCTATATCTGAAATGCCTATCGGCACCTATTTTTGAAATGCCAATTGGCAACTATATCTGAAATGCCTATCGGCACCTATATCTGAAATGCCTATCGGCACCTATTTTTGAAATGCCTATCGGAAACTACATCTGAAATGCCTATCAGCACCTATATTTGAAATGCCTATCGGCAACCATATCTGGAATGCCCATTGGCACCTATATTTGAAATGCCTATCGGCTTCTATATCTGAAATGCCTATCGGCACCTATTTTTAAAATGCCAATTGGCAACTATATCTGAAATGCCTATCGGCACCTATATCTGAAATGCCTATCGGCACCAATTTTTGAAATGCCTATCAACACCTATATTTGAAATGCCTATCGGCAACCATATTTGGAATGCCTATCGGCAGCTATATTTGAAATGCGTATCGGCTTCTATATCTGAAATGCCTAGCGGCACCTATTTTTAAAATGCCAATCGGCAACTATATCTGAAGTGCCTTTCGGCACCTATATCTGAAATGGCTATCGGCACCTATTTTTGAAATGCCTATCGAAAACTACATCTGAAATGCCTATCAGCACCTATATTTGAAATGCATATCGGCAACCACATCAGATATGCCTATCGGCACCTATATCTGAAATGCCTTTCGGCATATATATCTGAAATGCCTATCGACACCTATATTTGAAATGCCTATCGGCACCTATATTTTAAATGCCTATCGGCAACTATATCTGATATGCCTATCGGCACCTGTATCTGAAATGCCTATCGGCACCTATTTTTAAAATGCCTATCGGAAACTACATCTAAAATGCCTATCGGCACCTATTTTTAAAATGCCAATCGGCAACTATATCTGAAATGCCTATCGGCACCTATATCTGAAATGCCTATCGGCACCTATTTTTGAAATGCCTATCGGAAACTACATCTAAAATGCCTATCGGAACCTATTTTTAAAATGCCAATCGGCAACTATATCTAAAATGCCTATCGGCACCTATATCTGAAATGCCTATCGGCACCTATTTTTGAAATGTCTTTCGGAAACTACATCTGAAATGCCTATCTGCTCCTTTATTTGAAATGCCAATCGGCAACCATATCTGAAATGCCTATCTACACCTATATTTGAAATACCTATCGGCTTCCATATCTGAAATGCCTATCGGCACCTGTTTTTAAAATGCCAATCGGCAACTATATCAGAAATGCCTATCGGCACCTATATCTCAAATGCCTATCGGCATCATTTTTTGATATGCCTATCGGAAACTACATCTAAAATGCCTATCAGCACCTATATTTGAAATGCCTATCGGCAACCATATCTGGAATGCCTATCGGCACCTATATTTGAAATGTTTATCGGCTTCTATAATTGAAATGCCTATCGGCACCTATATCTCAAATGCCTATCGGCATCATTTTTTGATATGCCTATCGGAAACTACATCTAAAATGCCTATCAGAACCTATATTTGAAATGCCTATCGGCAACCATATCTGAAAGGTTTATCGGCACCTATATTTGAAATGCTTATCGGCTTCTATATCTGAAATGCCTATCGGCACCTATTTTTAAAATGCCAATTGGCAACTATATCTGAAATGCCTATCGGCACCTATATCTGAAATGCCTATCGGCACTTATTTTTGAAATGCCTATCGGAAACTACATCTGAAATGCCTATCAGCACCTATATTTGAAATGCCTATCGGCAACCATATCTGAAATGCCTATCGACACCTATATTTGAAATACCTATCGGCTTCTATATCTGAAATGCCTATCAACACCTATTTTTAAAATGCCAATCGGCAACTATATCTGAAATGCCTATATGCATCTATATCTGAAATGCCTATCGGCACCTATTTTTGAAATGCCTATCGGAAACTACATCTGAAATGCCTATCAGCACCTATATTTGAAATGCCTATCGGCAACCATATCTGGAATGCCTATCGGCTCCTATATTTGAAATGCCTATCGGCTTCTATATCTGAAATGCCTATCGGCACCTATTTTTAAAATGCCAATCGGCAACTATATCTGAAATGCCTATCGGCACCTATATCTGAAATGCCTATCGGCACCTATTTTTGAAATGCCTATCGGAAACTACAACTGAAATGCCTATCAGCACCTATATTTGAAGTGCCTATCGGCAACCATATTTGGAATGCCTATCGGCTCCTATATTTGAAATGCCTATCGGCTTCTATATCTGAAATGCCTATCGGCACCTATTTTTAAAATGCCAATCGGCAACTATATCTGAAATGCCTATCGGCACCTATATCTGAAATGCCTATCGGCACCTATTTTTGAAATGCCTATCGGAAACTACATCTGAAATGCCTATCAGCACCTATATTTGAAATGCCTATCGGCAACCATATCTGAAATGCCTATCGACACCTATATTTGAAATACCTATCGGCTTCTATATCTGAAATGCCTAGCGGCACCTATTTTTAAAATGCCAATCGGCAACTATATCTGAAGTGCCTATCGGCACCTATATCTAAAAAAATGCCTATCGGCACCTATTTTTGAATTGCCTATCGAAAACTACATCTGAAATGCCTATCAGCACCTATATTTGAAATGCCTATCGGCAACCACATCAGAAATGCCTATTGGCACCTATATCTGAAATGCCTTTCGGCACCTATATTTGAAATGCCTATCGGCTTCTATATCTGAAATGCCTATCGGCACCTATTTTTAAAATGCCAATCGGCAACTTATATCTGAAATGCCTATCGGCACCTACATCTGAAATGCCTATCTGCACCTATTTTTGAAATGTCTATCGGCACCTATATTTTAAATGCCTATTGGCAACTATATCTGATATGCCTATCGGCACCTATATCTGAAATGCCTATCGGCACCTATTTTTGAAATGCCTATCGGAAACTACATCTGAAATGCCTATCAGCACCTATATTTGAAATGCCTATCGGCAACCATATCTGAAATGCTTATCGGCACCTATATTTGAAATGTCTATCGGCTTCTATATCTGAAATGCCTATCGGCACCTATTTTTGAAATGCCAATTGGCAACTATATCTGAAATGCCTATCGGCACCTATATCTGAAATGCCTATCGGCACCTATTTTTGAAATGCCTATCGGAAACTACATCTGAAATGCCTATCAGCACCTATATTTGAAATGCCTATCGGCAACCATATCTGGAATGCCCATTGGCACCTATATTTGAAATGCCTATCGGCTTCTATATCTGAAATGCCTATCGGCACCTATTTTTAAAATGCCAATTGGCAACTATATCTGAAATGCCTATCGGCACCTATATCTGAAATGCCTATCGGCACCAATTTTTGAAATGCCTATCAACACCTATATTTGAAATGCCTATCGGCAACCATATTTGGAATGCCTATCGGCAGCTATATTTGAAATGCGTATCGGCTTCTATATCTGAAATGCCTAGCGGCACCTATTTTTAAAATGCCAATCGGCAACTATATCTGAAGTGCCTTTCGGCACCTATATCTGAAATGGCTATCGGCACCTATTTTTGAAATGCCTATCGAAAACTACATCTGAAATGCCTATCAGCACCTATATTTGAAATGCATATCGGCAACCACATCAGATATGCCTATCGGCATCTATATCTGAAATGCCTTTCGGCATATATATCTGAAATGCCTATCGACACCTATATTTGAAATGCCTATCGGCACCTATATTTTAAATGCCTATCGGCAACTATATCTGATATGCCTATCGGCACCTGTATCTGAAATGCCTATCGGCACCTATTTTTAAAATGCCTATCGGAAACTACATCTAAAATGCCTATCGGCACCTATTTTTAAAATGCCAATCGGCAACTATATCTGAAATGCCTATCGGCACCTATATCTGAAATGCCTATCGGCACCTATTTTTGAAATGCCTATCGGAAACTACATCTAAAATGCCTATCGGAACCTATTTTTAAAATGCCAATCGGCAACTATATCTAAAATGCCTATCGGCACCTATATCTGAAATGCCTATCGGCACCTATTTTTGAAATGTCTTTCGGAAACTACATCTGAAATGCCTATCTGCTCCTTTATTTGAAATGCCAATCGGCAACCATATCTGAAATGCCTATCTACACCTATATTTGAAATACCTATCGGCTTCCATATCTGAAATGCCTATCGGCACCTGTTTTTAAAATGCCAATCGGCAACTATATCAGAAATGCCTATCGGCACCTATATCTCAAATGCCTATCGGCATCATTTTTTGATATGCCTATCGGAAACTACATCTAAAATGCCTATCAGCACCTATATTTGAAATGCCTATCGGCAACCATATCTGGAATGCCTATCGGCACCTATATTTGAAATGTTTATCGGCTTCTATAATTGAAATGCCTATCGGCACCTATATCTCAAATGCCTATCGGCATCATTTTTTGATATGCCTATCGGAAACTACATCTAAAATGCCTATCAGAACCTATATTTGAAATGCCTATCGGCAACCATATCTGAAAGGTTTATCGGCACCTATATTTGAAATGCTTATCGGCTTCTATATCTGAAATGCCTATCGGCACCTATTTTTAAAATGCCAATTGGCAACTATATCTGAAATGCCTATCGGCACCTATATCTGAAATGCCTATCGGCACTTATTTTTGAAATGCCTATCGGAAACTACATCTGAAATGCCTATCAGCACCTATATTTGAAATGCCTATCGGCAACCATATCTGAAATGCCTATCGACACCTATATTTGAAATACCTATCGGCTTCTATATCTGAAATGCCTATCAACACCTATTTTTAAAATGCCAATCGGCAACTATATCTGAAATGCCTATATGCATCTATATCTGAAATGCCTATCGGCACCTATTTTTGAAATGCCTATCGGAAACTACATCTGAAATGCCTATCAGCACCTATATTTGAAATGCCTATCGGCAACCATATCTGGAATGCCTATCGGCTCCTATATTTGAAATGCCTATCGGCTTCTATATCTGAAATGCCTATCGGCACCTATTTTTAAAATGCCAATCGGCAACTATATCTGAAATGCCTATCGGCACCTATATCTGAAATGCCTATCGGCACCTATTTTTGAAATGCCTATAGGAAACTACAACTGAAATGCCTATCAGCACCTATATTTGAAGTGCCTATCGGCAACCATATTTGGAATGCCTATCGGCTCCTATATTTGAAATGCCTATCGGCTTCTATATCTGAAATGCCTATCGGCACCTATTTTTAAAATGCCAATCGGCAACTATATCTGAAATGCCTATCGGCACCTATATCTGAAATGCCTATCGGCACCTATTTTTGAAATGCCTATCGGAAACTACATCTGAAATGCCTATCAGCACCTATATTTGAAATGCCTATCGGCAACCATATCTGAAATGCCTATCGACACCTATATTTGAAATACCTATCGGCTTCTATATCTGAAATGCCTAGCGGCACCTATTTTTAAAATGCCAATCGGCAACTATATCTGAAGTGCCTATCGGCACCTATATCTAAAAAAATGCCTATCGGCACCTATTTTTGAATTGCCTATCGAAAACTACATCTGAAATGCCTATCAGCACCTATATTTGAAATGCCTATCGGCAACCACATCAGAAATGCCTATTGGCACCTATATCTGAAATGCCTTTCGGCACCTATATTTGAAATGCCTATCGGCACCTATTTTTAAAATGCCAATCGGCAACTTATATCTGAAATGCCTATCGGCACCTACATCTGAAATGCCTATCTGCACCTATTTTTGAAATGTCTATCGGCACCTATATTTTAAATGCCTATTGGCAACTATATCTGATATGCCTATCGGCACCTATATCTGAAATGCCTATCGGCACCTATTTTTGAAATGCCTATCGGAAACTACATCTGAAATGCCTATCAGCACCTATATTTGAAATGCCTATCGGCAACTATATCTGAAATGCCTATCGACACCTATATTTGAAATACCTATCGGCTTCTATATCTGAAATACCTATCGGCACCTATTTTTAAAATGCCAATCGGCAACTATATCTGAAATGCCTATCGGCACCTATATCTGAAATGCCAATCGGCACCAATTTTTGAAATGCCTATCGGAAACTACATCTGAAATGCCTATCAGCACCTATATTTGAAATGCCTATCGGCAACTATATCTGGAATGCCTATCGGCACCTATATTTGAAATGCCTATCGGCTTCTATATCTGAAATGCCTATCGACACCTATTTTAAAATGCCAATTTGTAACTATATCTGAAATGCCTATCGGCACCTATATCTAAAATGCCTATCGGTACCTATTTTCGAAATGCCTATCGGAAACTACATCTGAAATGCCTATCAGCACTTATATTTAAAATGCCTATCGGCAACAATATCTGGAATGCCTATCGGCACCTATATTTGAAATGCCTATCAGCTTCTATATCTGAAATGCCTATCGGCACCTGTTTTTAAAATGCCAATCGGCAACTATATCTGAAATGCCTATCGGCACCTATATCTGGAATGCCTATCGGCACCTATTTTTGAAATGTCTTTCGGAAACTACATCTGAAATGCCTATCTGCTCCTATATTTGAAATGCCTATCGGCAACCATATCTGAAATGCCTATCGACACCTATATTTAAAATACCTATCGGCTTCTATATCTGAAATGCTTATCGGCACCTGTTTTTAAAATGCCATTCGGCAACTATATCTGAAATGCCTATCGGCACCTATATCTGGAATGCCTATCGGCACCTATTTTTGAAATGTCTTTCGGAAACTACATCTGAAATGCCTATCTGCTCCTATATTTGAAATGCCTATCGGCAACCATATCTGAAATGCCTATCGACACCTATTTTAAAATGCCAATTTGTAACTATATCTGAAATGCCTATCGGCACCTATATCTGAAATGCTTATCGTTACCTATTTTCGAAATGCCTATCGGAAACTACATCTGAAATGCCTATCAGCACTTATATTTAAAATGCCTATCGGCAACAATATCTAGAATGCCTATCGGCACCTATATTTGAAATGCCTATCGGCTTCTATATCTGGAATTCCTATCGGCACCTGTTTTTAAAATGCCAATCGGCAACTATATCTGAAATGCCTATCGGCACCTATATCTGGAATGCCTATCGGCACCTATTTTTGAAATGTCTTTCGGAAACTACATCTGAAATGCCTATCTGCTCCTATATTTGAAATGCCTATCGGCAACCATGTCTGAAATGCCTATCGAAACCTATATTTAAAATACCTATCGGCTTCTATATCTGAAATGCTTATCGGCACCTGTTTTTAAAGTGCCAATCGGCAACTATATCTGAAATGCCTATCGGCACCTATATCTGAAATGCCTATCGGCATCAATTTTTGAAATGCCTATCGGAAACTACATCTAAAAAACCTATCAGCACCTATATTTGAAATGCCTATCAGCAACCATATCTGGAATGCCTATCGGCACCTATATTTGAAATACCTATCGGCTTCTATATCTGAAATGCCTATCGGCACCTATTTAAAAATGCCAATTGGGAACTATATCTGAAATGCCTATCGGCACCTATATCTGAAATGCCTATCGGCACCTATTTTTGAAATGCCTATCGGAAACTACATCTGAAATGCCTATCAGCACCTATATTTGAAATGCCTATCGGCAAATATATCTGGAATGCCTATCGGCACCTATATTTGAAATGCCTATCGGCTTCTATATCTGAAATGCCTATCGACACCTATTTTTAAAATGCTAATTGGCAACTATATCTAAAATGCCTATCGGCACCTATATCTGAAATGCCTATCGGTACCTATTTTTGAAATGCCTATCGGAAACTACATCTGAAATGCCTATCAGCACTTATATTTGAAATGCCTATCGGCAACCATATCTGGAATGCCTATCGGCACCTATATTTGAAATGCCTATCGGCTTCTATATCTGAAATTCCTATCGGCACCTATTTTTAAAATGCCAATCGGCAACTATATCTGAAATGTCTATCGGCACCTATATCTGAAATGCCTATCGGCACCTATTTTTAAAATGTCTTTTGGAAACTACATCTGAAATGCCTATCTGCTCCTATATT
This sequence comes from Venustoraphidia nigricollis, assembly GCA_034508555.1. Lineage (NCBI taxonomy): Eukaryota > Metazoa > Arthropoda > Insecta > Raphidioptera > Raphidiidae > Venustoraphidia > Venustoraphidia nigricollis. Next base: position 28,563 of record JAVRKA010000657.1, read on the forward strand.
TGAAATGCCTATCGGCAACCATATCTGAAATGCCTATCGACCCCTATATTTGAAATACCTATCGGCTTCTATATCTGAAATGCCTATCGGCGCCTGTTTTTAAAATGCCAATCGGCAACTATATCTGAAATGCCTATCGGCACCTATATCTGAAATGCCTATCGGCATCAATTTTTGAAATGCCTATCGGAAACTACATCTAAAATGCCTATCAGCACCTATATTTGAAATGCCTATCGGCAACCATATCTGGAATGCCTATCGGCACCTATATTTGAAATGCCTATCGGCTTCTATATCTGAAATGCCTATCGGCACCAATTTTAAAGTGCCAATTGGCAACTATATCTGAAATGCCTATCAGCACCTATATCTGAAATGCCTATCGGCACCTATTTTTGAAATGCCAATTGGCAACTATATCTGAAATGCCTATCGGCACCTATATCTGAAATGCCTATCGGCACCTATTTTTGAAATGCCTATCGGAAACTACATCTGAAATGCCTATCAGCACCTATATTTGAAATGCCTATCGGCAACCATATCTGGAATGCCCATTGGCACCTATATTTGAAATGCCTATCGGCTTCTATATCTGAAATGCCTATCGGCACCTATTTTTAAAATGCCTATCGGAAACTACATCTGAAATGCCTATCAGCACCTATATTTGAAATGCCTATCGGCAACCATATCTGGAATGCCTATCGGCACCTATATTTGAAATGCCTATCGGCTTCTATATCTGAAATGCCTATCGGCACCTATTTTTAAAATGGCTATCGGCAACTATATCTGAAATGCCTATCGGCACCTATATCTGAAATGCCTATCGGCACCTATTTTTAAAAAAATAGTCGGCAACTATATCTGAAATGCCTATCGGCACCTATATCTGAAATGCCTATCGGCACCTATTTTTGAAATGCCTATCGGAAACTACATCTGAAATGCCTATCAGCACCTATATTTGAAATGCCTATCGGCAACCATATCTGAAATGCCTATCGACACCTATATTTGAAATACCTATCGGCTTCTATATCTGAAATGCCTATCGGCACCTATTTTTAAAATGCCAATCGGCAACTATATCTGAAATGCTTATCGGCACCTATATCAGAAATGCCAATCGGCACCAATTTTTGAAATGCCTATCGGAAACTACATCTGAAATGCTTATCAGCACCTATATTTGAAATGCCTATCGGCAACCATATCTGGAATGCCTATCGGCACCTATATTTGAAATGCCTATCGGCTTCTATATCTGAAATGCCTATCGACACCTATTTTTAAAATGCCAATTGGCAAGTATATCTGAAATGCCTAACGGCACCTATATCTGAAATGCCTATTGGTACCTATATTTGAAATGCCTATCGGAAACTACATCTGAAATGCCTATCAGCACTTATATTTGAAATGCCTATCGGCAACCATATCTGGAATGCCTATCGGCACCTATATTTGAAATGCCTATCGGCTTTTATATCTGAAATGCCTATCGGCACCTATTTTTAAAATGCTAATCGGCAACTATATCTGAAATGCCTATCGGCACCTATTTTTAAAATGCCTTTCGGAAACTACATCTGAAATGCCTATCTGTTCCTATATTTGAAATGCCTATCGGCAACCATATCTGAAATGCCTATCGACACCTATATTTGAAATACCTATCAACTTCTATATCTGAAATGCCTAACGGCACCTGTTTTTAAAATGCTAATCGGCAACTTTATCTGAAATGCCTATCGGCACCTATATCTCAAATGCCTATCGGCATCAATTTTTGAAATGCCTATCGGAAACTACATCTAAAATGCCTATCAGAACCTATATTTGAAATGCCTATCGGCAACCATATCTGAAATGCTTATCGGCACCTATATTTGAAATGCCTATCGGCTTCTATATCTGAAATGCCTATCGGCACCTATTTTTGAAATGCCAATTGGCAACTATATCTGAAATGCCTATCGGCACCTATATCTGAAATGCCTATCGGCACCTATTTTTGAAATGCCTATCGGAAACTACATCTGAAATGCCTATCAGCACCTATATTTGAAATGCCTATCGGCAACCATATCTGGAATGCCCATTGGCACCTATATTTAAAATGCCTATCGGCTTCTATATCTGAAATGCCTATCGGCACCTATTTTTAAAATGCCAATTGGCAACTATATCTGATTTGCCTATCGGCACCTATATCTGAAATGCCTATCGGCACCTATTTTTGAAATGCCTATCAACACCTATATTTGAAATGCCTATCGGCAACCATATTTGGAATGCCTATCGGCAGCTATATTTGAAATGCGTATCGGCTTCTATATCTGAAATGCCTAGCGGCACCTATTTTTAAAATGCCAATCGGCAACTATATCTGAAGTGCCTATCGGCACCTATATCTGAAATGGCTATCGGCACCTATTTTTGAAATGCCTATCGAAAACTACATCTGAAATGCCTATCAGCACCTATATTTGAAATGCATATCGGCAACCACATCAGATATGCCTATCGGCACCTATATCTGAAATGCCTTTCGGCATATATATCTGAAATGCCTATCGACACCTATATTTGAAATGCCTATCGGCACCTATATTTTAAATGCCTATCGGCAACTATATCTGATATGCCTATCGGCACCTATATCTGAAATGCCTATCGGCACCTATTTTTGAAATGCCTATCGGAAACTACATCTAAAATGCCTATCGGCACCTATTTTTAAAATGCCAATCGGCAACTATATCTAAAATGCCTATCGGCACCTATATCTGAAATGCCTATCGGCACCTATTTTTGAAATGTCTTTCGGACACTACATCTGAAATGCCTATCTGCTCCTTTATTTGAAATGCCAATCGGCAACCATATCTGAAATGCCTATCTACACCTATATTTGAAATACCTATCGGCTTCTATATCTGAAATGCCTATCGGCACCTGTTTTTAAAATGCCAATCGGCAACTATATCAGAAATGCCTATCGGCACCTATATCTCAAATGCCTATCGGCATCATTTTTTGATATGCCTATCGGAAACTACATCTAAAATGCCTATCAGCACCTATATTTGAAATGCCTATCGGCAACCATATCTGGAATGCCTATCGGCACCTATATTTGAAATGTTTATCGGCTTCTATAATTGAAATGCCTATCGGCACCTATATCTCAAATGCCAATCGGCATCAATTTTTGAAATGCCTATCGGAAACTACATCTAAAATGCCTATCAGAACCTATATTTGAAATGCCTATCGGCAACCATATCTGAAAGGTTTATCGGCACCTATATTTGAAATGCTTATCGGCTTCTATATCTGAAATGCCTATCGGCACCTATTTTTAAAATGCCAATTGGCAACTATATCTGAAATGCCTATCGGCACCTATATCTGAAATGCCTATCGGCACTTATTTTTGAAATGCCTATCGGAAACTACATCTGAAATGCCTATCAGCACCTATATTTGAAATGCCTATCGGCAACCATATCTGAAATGCCTATCGACACCTATATTTGAAATACCTATCGGCTTCTATATCTGAAATGCCTATCAACACCTATTTTTAAAATGCCAATCGGCAACTATATCTGAAATGCCTATATGCATCTATATCTGAAATGCCTATCGGCACCTATTTTTGAAATGCCTATCGGAAACTACATCTGAAATGCCTATCAGCACCTATATTTGAAATGCCTATCGGCAACCATATCTGGAATGCCTATCGGCTCCTATATTTGAAATGCCTATCGGCTTCTATATCTGAAATGCCTATCGGCACCTATTTTTAAAATGCCAATCGGCAACTATATCTGAAATGCCTATCGGCACCTATATCTGAAATGCCTATCGGCACCTATTTTTGAAATGCCTATCGGAAACTACAACTGAAATGCCTATCAGCACCTATATTTGAAGTGCCTATCGGCAACCATATTTGGAATGCCTATCGGCACCTATATTTGAAATGCCTATCGGCTTCTATATCTGAAATGCCTAGCGGCACCTATTTTTAAAATGCCAATCGGCAACTATATCTGAAGTGCCTATCGGCACCTATATCTAAAATGCCTATCGGCACCTATTTTTGAATTGCCTATCGAAAACTACATCTGAAATGCCTATCAGCACCTATATTTGAAATGCCTATCGGCAACCACATCAGAAATGCCTATTGGCACCTATATCTGAAATGCCTTTCGGCACCTATATTTGAAATGCCTATCGGCTTCTATATCTGAAATGCCTATCGGCACCTATTTTTAAAATGGCTATCGGCAACTATATCTGAAATGCCTATCGGCTCCTATATCTGAAATGCCTATCGGCACCTATTTTTAAAATGCCAATCGGCAACTTATATCTGAAATGCCTATCGGCACCTACATCTGAAATGCCTATCTGCACCTATTTTTGAAATGTCTATCGGCACCTATATTTTAAATGCCTATTGGCAACTATATCTGATATGCCTATCGGCACCTATATCTGAAATGCCTATCGGCACCTATTTTTTAAATGCCTATCGGAAACTACATCTGAAATGCCTATCAGCACCTATATTTGAAATGCCTATCGGCAACTATATCTGAAATGCCTATCGACACCTATATTTGAAATACCTATCGGCTTTTATATCTGAAATACCTATCGGCACCTATTTTTAAAATGCCAATCGGCAACTATATCTGAAATGCCTATCGGCACCTATATCTGAAATGCCAATCGGCACCAATTTTTGAAATGCCTATCGGAAACTACATCTGAAATGCCTATCAGCACCTATATTTGAAATGCCTATCGGCAACCATATCTGGAATGCCTATCGGCACCTATATTTGAAATGCCTATCGGCTTCTATATCTGAAATGCCTATCGACACCTATTTTAAAATGCCAATTTGTAACTATATCTGAAATGCCTATCGGCACCTATATCTGAAATGCCTATCGGTACCTATTTTCGAAATGCCTATCGGAAACTACATCTGAAATGCCTATCAGCACTTATATTTAAAATGCCTATCGGCAACAATATCTGGAATGCCTATCGGCACCTATATTTGAAATGCCTATCAGCTTCTATATCTGAAATGCCTATCGGCACCTGTTTTTAAAATGCCAATCGGCAACTATATCTGAAATGCCTATCGGCACCTATATCTGGAATGCCTATCGGCACCTATTTTTGAAATGTCTTTCGGAAACTACATCTGAAATGCCTATCTGCTCCTATATTTGAAATGCCTATCGGCAACCATATCTGAAATGCCTATCGACACCTATATTTAAAATACCTATCGGCTTCTATATCTGAAATGCTTATCGGCACCTGTTTTTAAAATGCATTCGGCAACTATATCTGAAATGCCTATCGGCACCTATATCTGGAATGCCTATCGGCACCTATTTTTGAAATGTCTTTCGGAAACTACATCTGAAATGCCTATCTGCTCCTATATTTGAAATGCCTATCGGCAACCATATCTGAAATGCCTATCGACACCTATTTTAAAATGCCAATTTGTAACTATATCTGAAATGCCTATCGGCACCTATATCTGAAATGCCTATCGTTACCTATTTTCGAAATGCCTATCGGAAACTACATCTGAAATGCCTATCAGCACTTATATTTAAAATGCCTATCGGCAACAATATCTAGAATGCCTATCGGCACCTATATTTGAAATGCCTATCGGCTTCTATATCTAAAATGCCTATCGGCACCTGTTTTTAAAATGCCAATCGGCAACTATATCTGAAATGCCTATCGGCACCTATATCTGGAATGCCTATCGGCACCTATTTTTGAAATGTCTTTCGGAAACTACATCTGAAATGCCTATCTGCTCCTATATTTGAAATGCCTATCGGCAACCATGTCTGAAATGCCTATCGACACCTATATTTAAAATACCTATCGGCTTCTATATCTGAAATGCTTATCGGCACCTGTTTTTAAAGTGCCAATCGGCAACTATATCTGAAATGCCTATCGGCACCTATATCTGAAATGCCTATCGGCATCAATTTTTGAAATGCCTATCGGAAACTACATCTAAAAAACCTATCAGCACCTATATTTGAAATGCCTATCAGCAACCATATCTGGAATGCCTATCGGCACCTATATTTGAAATACCTATCGGCTTCTATATCTGAAATGCCTATCGGCACCTATTTAAAAATGCCAATTGGGAACTATATCTGAAATGCCTATCGGCACCTATATCTGAAATGCCTATCGGCACCTATTTTTGAAATGCCTATCGGAAACTACATCTGAAATGCCTATCAGCACCTATATTTGAAATGCCTATCGGCAAATATATCTGGAATGCCTATCGGCACCTATATTTGAAATGCCTATCGGCTTCTATATCTGAAATGCCTATCGACACCTATTTTTAAAATGCTAATTGGCAACTATATCTGAAATGCCTATCGGCACCTATATCTGAAATGCCTATCGGTACCTATTTTTGAAATGCCTATCGGAAACTACATCTGAAATGCCTATCAGCACTTATATTTGAAATACCTATCGGCAACCATATCTGGAATGCCTATCGGCACCTATATTTGAAATGCCTATCGGCTTCTATATCTGAAATTCCTATCGGCACCTATTTTTAAAATGCCAATCGGCAACTATATCTGAAATGCCTATCGGCACCTATATCTGAAATGCCTATCGGCACCTATTTTTAAAATGTCTTTTGGAAACTACATCTGAAATGCCTATCTGCTCCTATATTTGAAATGCCTATCGGCAACCATATCTGAAATGCCTATCGACCCCTATATTTGAAATACCTATCGGCTTCTATATCTGAAATGCCTATCGGCACCTGTTTTTAAAATGCCAATCGGCAACTATATCTGAAATGCCTATCGGCACCTATATCTGAAATGCCTATCGGCATCAATTTTTGAAATGCCTATCGGAAACTACATCTAAAATGCCTATCAGCACCTATATTTGAAATGCCTATCGGCAACCATATCTGGAATGCCTATCGGCACCTATATTTGAAATGCCTATCGGCTTCTATATCTGAAATGCCTATCGGCACCAATTTTAAAGTGCCAATTGGCAACTATATCTGAAATGCCTATCAGCACCTATATCTGAAATGCCTATCGGCACCTATTTTTGAAATGCCTATCGGAAACTACATCTGAAATGCCTATCAGCACCTATATTTGAAATGCCTATCGGCAACCATATCTGGAATGCCTATTGGCACCTATATTTGAAATGCCTATCGGCTTCTATATCTGAAATGCCAATCGGCACCTATTTTTAAAATGCCAATTGGCAACTATATCTGAAATGCCTATCGGCACCTATATCTGAAATGCCTATCGGCACCTATTTTTGAAATGCCTATCGGAAACTATATCTGAAATGCCTATCAGCACCTATAATTGAAATGCCTATCGTCAACCATATCTGAAATGCCTATCGACACCTATATTTGAAATACCTATCGGCTTCTATATCTGAAATGCCTATCGGCACCTACTTTTAAAATGCCAAACGGCAACTATATCTGAATTGCCTATCGGCACCTATATCTGAAATGCCTATCGGCACCAATTTTTAAAATGCCTATCGGAAACTACATCTGAAATGCCTATCAGCACCTATATTTGAAATGCCTATCGGCAACTATATCTGGAATGCTTATCGGCACCTATATTTGAAATGCCTATCGGTTTCTATATCTGAAATGCCTATCGGCACCTATTTTTAATATGCCAATCGGCAACTATATCTGAAATGCCTATCGGCACCTATATCTGAAATGCCCTTCGGCACCTATTTTTGAAATGCCTATCGGAAACTACATCTGAAATGCCTATCAGCACCTATATTTGAAATGCCTATCGGCAACCATATCTGAAATGCATATCGACACCTATATTTGAAATACCTATCGGCTTCTATATCCGAAATGCCTATCAACACCTATTTTTAAAATGCCAATCGGCAACTATATCTGAAATGCCTATAGGCACTTATATCTGAAATGCCTATCGGCACCTATTTTTGAAATGCCTATCGGAAACTACATCTGAAATGCCTATCAGCACCTATATTTGAAATGCCTAACGGCAACCATATCTGGAATGCCTATCGGCACCTATATTTGAAATGCCTATCGGCTTCTATATCTGAAATGCCTATCGGCACCTATTTTTAAAATGCCAATCGGCAACTATACCTGAAATGCATATCGGCACCTATATCTGAAATGCCTATCGGCACCTATTTTTGAAATGCCTATCGGAAACTACAACTGAAATGCCTATCAGCACCTATATTTAAAATGCCTATCGGCAACCATAATTGGAATGCCTATCGGCACCTATATTTGAAATGCCTATCGGCACCTATTTTAAAATGCCAATCGGCAACTATATCTGAAGTGCCTATCGGCACTTATATCTAAAATGCCTATCGGCACCTATTTTTGAAATGCCTATCGAAAACTACATCTGAAATGCCTATCAGCACCAATATTTGAAATGCCTATCGGCAATAACATCAGAAATGCCTATCGGCACCTATATTTTAAATGCCTATCGGCAACCATATCTGATATGCCTATCGGCACCTATATCTGAAATGCCTATCGGCACCTATTTTTGAAATGCCTATCGGAAACTACATCTAAAATGCCTATCGGCACCTATTTTTAAAATGCCAATCGGCACCTATATTTGAAATGCCTATCGGCAACCATATCTGGAATGCCTATCGGCACCTATATTTGAAATGCCTATCGGCTTCTATATCTGAAATGCCTATCGGCACCTATTTTTAAAATGGCTATCGGCAACTATATCTGAAATGCCTATCGGCACCTATTTTTGAAATGCCTATCGGAAACTACATCTGAAATGCCTATCAGCACCTATATTTGAAATGCCTATCGGCAACCATATCTGGAATGCCTATTGGCACCTATATTTGAAATTCCTATCGGCTTCTATATCTGAAATGCCTATCGGCACCTATTTTTAAAATGCCAATTGGCAACTATATCTGAAATGCCTATCGGCACCTATATCTGAAATGCCTATCGGCACCTATTTTTGAAATGCCTATCGGAAACTACATCTGAAATGCCTATCAGCACCTATATTTGAAATGCCTATCGTCAACCATATCTGAAATGCCTATCGACACCTATATTTGAAATACCTATCGGCTTCTATATCTGAAATGCCTATCGGCACCTATTTTTAAAATGCCAATCGGCAACTATATCTGAAATGCCTATCGGCACCTATATCTGAAATGCCTATCGGCACCAATTTTTAAAATCCCTATCGGAAACTACATCTGAAATGCCTATCAGCACCTATATTTAAAATGCCTATCGGCAACTATATCTGGAATGCTTATCGGCACCTATATTTGAAATGCCTATCGGTTTCTATATCTGAAATGCCTATCGGCACCTATTTTTAAAATGCCAATCGGCAACTATATCTGAAATGCCTATCGGCACCTATATCTAAAATGCCTATCAGCAGCTATTTTTGAAATGCCTATCGGAAACTACATCTGTAATGCCTATCAGCACCTATATTTGAAATGCCTATCGGCAACCATATCTGGAATGCCTATCGGCACCTATATTTGAAATGCCTATCGGCTTCTATATCTGAAATGCCTATCGGCACCTATTTTTAAAATGCCTATCGGAAACTACATCTGAAATGCCTATCAGCACCTATATTTGAAATGCCTATCGGCAACCATATCTGGAATGCCTATCGGCACCTATATTTGAAATGCCTATCGGCTTCTATATCTGAAATGCCTATCGGCACTTATTTTTAAAATGGCTATCGGCAACTATATCTGAAATGCCTATCGGCACCTATATCTGAAATGCCTATCGGCTCATATTTTTGAAGTGCCTATCGGAAACTACAACTGAAATGCCTATCAACACCCATATTTGAAATGCCTATCTGCAACCATATTTGGAATGCCTATCGGCACCTATATTTGAAATGCCTATCGGCTTTTATATCTGCAAATCCTAGCAGGACCTATTTATAAAATGCCAATCGGCAACTATATCTGAAGTGCCTATCGACACCTATATTTGAAATACCTATCGGCTTCTATATCTGAAATGCCTATCGGCACCTATTTTTAAAATGCCAATCGGCAACTATATCTGAAATGCCTATCGGCACCTATATCTGAAATGCCTATCATCTCATATTTTTGAAATGCCTATCGGAAACTACATCTGAAATGCCTATCAGCACCTATATTTGAAATGCCTATCGGCAACCATATCTGGAATGCCTATCGGCACCTATATTTGAAATGCCTATCGGCTTCTATATCTGAAATGCCTATCGGCACCTATTTTTAAAATGGCTATCGGCAACTATATCTGAAATGCCTATCGGCACCTATATCTGAAATGCCTATCGGCACCTATTTTTGAAATGCCTATCGGAAACTACATCTGAAATGCCTGTCAGCACCTATATTTGAAATACCTATCGGCAACCATATCTGGAATGCCTATCGGCACCTATATTTGAAATGCCTATCGGCTTCTATATCTGCAATGCCTATCGGCACCTATTTTTAAAATGCCTATCGGAAACTACATCTGAAATGCCTATCAGCACCCATATTTGAAATGCCTATCGGCAACCATATCTGGAATGCCTATCGGCACCTATATTTGAAATGCCTATCGGCTTCTATATCTGAAATGCCTATCGGCACCTATTTTTGAAATGCCTATCGGAAACTACATCTGAAATGCCTGTCAGCACCTATATTTGAAATACCTATCGGCAACCATATCTGGAATGCCTATCGGCACCTATATTTGAAATGCCTATCGGCAACTATATCTGAAATGCCTATCGGCACCTATATCTGAAATGCCTATCGGCACCTATTTTTAAAATGCCAATCGGCAACTATATCTGAAATGCCTATCGGCACCTATATCTGAAATGCCTATCGGCACCTATTTTTGAAATGCCTATCAAAAACTACAACTGAAATGCCTATCAACACCTATATTTGAAATGCCTATCGGCAACCATATTTGGAATGCCTATCGGCAACTATATTTGAAATGCCTATCAGCTTCTATATCTGAAATGCCTAGCGGCAATTATTTTTAAAATGCCAATCGGCAACTATATCTGAAGTGCCTATCGGCACTTATATCTGAAATGCCTATCGGCACCTATTTTTGAAATGCCTATCGAAAACTACATCTGAAATGCCTATCAGCACCTTTATTTTTTAATGCCTATCGGCAACCACATCAGAAATGCCTATCGGCACCTATATCTGAAATGCCTTTCGGCATTTATATCTGAAATGCCTATCGACACCTATATTTGAAATGCCTATCGGCACCTATATTTTAAATGCCTATCGGCAACTATATCTGATATGCCTATCGGCACCTAAATCTGAAGTGCCTATCGGCACCTATTTTCGAAATGCCTATCGCAAACTACCTCTAAAATGCCTATCGGCACCTATTTTTAAAATGCCATTAGGCAACTATATCTGAAATGCCTATCGGCACCTATATCTGATATGCCTATCGGCACCTATTTTTGAAATGCCTATCGGAAACTACATCTGAAATGCCTATCAGCACCTATATTTGAAATGCCTATCGGCAACCATATCTGAAATGCCTATCGACACCTATATTTGAAATACCTATCGGCTTCTATATCTGAAATGCCTATCGGCACCTATTTTTAAAATGCCAATCGGCAACTATATCTGAAATGCTTATCGGCACCTATATCTGAAATGCCAATCGGCACCAATTTTTGAAATGCCTATCGGAAACTACATCTGAAATGCTTATCAGCACCTATATTTGAAATGCCTATCGGCAACCATATCTGGAATGCCTATCGGCACCTATATTTGAAATGCCTATCGGCTTCTATATCTGAATTGCCTATCGACACCTATTTTTAAAATGCCAATTGGCAAGTATATCTGAAATGCCTAACGGCACCTATATCTGAAATGCCTATTGGTACCTATATTTGAAATGCCTATCGGAAACTACATCTGAAATGCCTATCAGCACTTATATTTGAAATGCCTATCGGCAACCATATCTGGAATGCCTATCGACACCTATATTTGAAATGCCTATCGGCTTTTATATCTGAAATGCCTATCGGCACCTATATCTGAAATGCCTATCGGCACCTATTTTTAAAATGCCAATCGGCAACTATATCTGAAATGCTTATCGGCACCTATATCTGAAATGCCAATCGGCACCAATTTTTGAAATGCCTATCGGAAACTACATCTGAAATGCCTATCAGCACTTATATTTGAAATGCCTATCGGCAAACATATCTGGAATGCCTATCGGCACCTATATTTGAAATATTTATCGGCTTCTATATCTGAAATGCCTATCGGCACATATATCTCAAATGCCTATCGGCATCAATTTTTGAAATGCCTATCGGAAACTACATCTAAAATGCCTATCAGAACCTATATTTGAAATGCCTATCGGCAACCATATCTGAAATGCTTATCGGCACCTATATTTGAAATGCCTATCGGCTTCTATATCAGAAATGCCTATCGGCACCTATTTTTGAAATGCCAATTGGCAACTATATCTGAAATGCCTATCGGCACCTATATCTGAAATGCCTATCGGCACCTATTTTTGAAATGCCTATCGGAAACTACATCTGAAATGCCTATCAGCACCTATATTTGAAATGCCTATCGGCAACCATATCTGGAATGCCTATTGGCACCTATATTTGAAATGCCTATCGGCTTCTATATCTGAAATGCCTATCGGCACCTATTTTTAAAATGCCAATTGGCAACTATATCTGAAATGCCTATCGGCACCTATTTTTGAAATGCCTATCAACACCTATATTTGAAATGCCTATCGGCAACCATATTTGGAATGCCTATCGGCACCTATATTTGAAATGCCTATCGGCTTCTATATCTGAAATGCCTAGCGGCACCTATTTTTAAAATGCCAATCGGCAACTATATCTGAAGTGCCTATCGGCACCTATATCTGAAATGCCTATCGGCACCTATTTTTGAAATGCCTATCGAAAACTACATCTGAAATGCCTATCAGCACCTATATTTGAAATGCATATCGACACCTATATTTGAAATGCCTATCGGCACCTATATTTTAAAAGCCTATCGGCAACTATATCTGATATGCCTATCGGCACCTATATCTGAAATGCCTTTAGGCATATATATCTGAAATGCCTATCGACACCTATATTTGAAATGCCTTTCGGCACCTATATTTTAAAAGCCTATCGGCAACTATATCTGAAATGCCTATCGGCAACTATATCTGAAATGCCAATCGGCACCAATTTTTGAAATGCCTATCGGAAACTACATCTGAAATGCCTATCAGCACCTATATTTGAAATGCCTATCGGCAACCATATCTGGAATGCCTATCGGCACCTATATTTAAAATGCCTATCGGCTTCTATATCTGAAATGCCTATCGACACCTGTTTTTAAAATGCCAATTGGCAACTATATCTGAAATGCCTAACGGCATCTATATCTGAAATGCCTATCGGTACCTATATAAGAAATGCCTATCGGAAACTACATCTGAAATGCCTATCAGCACTTATATTTGAAATGCCTATCGGCAACCATATCTGGAATGCCTATCGGCACCTATATTTGAAATGCCTATCGGCTTCTATATCTGAAATGCCTATCGGCACCTATTTTTAAAATGCTAATCGGCAACTATATCTGAAATGTCTATCGGCACCTATATCTGAAATGCCTATCGGCACCTATTTTTGAAATGTCTTTCGGAAACTACATCTGAAATGCCTATATGCTCCTATATTTGAAATGCCTATCGGCAACCATATCTGAAATGCCTATTGACATCTATATTTAAAATACCTATCGGCTTCTATATCTGAAATGCCTATCGGCACCTGTTTTTAAAATGCCAATCGGCAACTATATCTGAAATGCCTATCGGCACCTATATCTCAAATGCCTATCGGCATCAATTTTTGAAATGCCTATCGGAAACTACATCTAAAATGCCTATCAGCACCTATATTTGAAATGCCTATCGGCAACCATATCTGGAATGCCTATCGGCACCTATATTTGAAATGTTTATCGGCTTCTATATCTGAAATGCCTATCGTCACCTATTTTTAAAATGCCAATTGGCAACTATATCTGAAATGCCAATCGGCAACTATATCTGAAATGCCTATCGGCACCTATATCTGAAATGCCTATCGGCACCTATTTTTGAAATGCCTATCGGAAACTACATCTGAAATGCCTATCAGCACCTATATTTGAAATGCCTATCGGCAACCATATCTGAAATGCCTATCGACACCTATATTTGAAATACCTATCGGCTTCTATATCTGAAATGCTTTTCGTCACCTATTTTTAAAATGCCAATCGGCAACTATATCTGAAATGCCTATCGTCACCTATTTTTAAAATGCCAATTGGCAACTATATCTGAAATGCCAATCGGCAACTATATCTGAAATGCCTATCGGCACCTATATCTGAAATGCCTATCGGCACCTATTTTTGAAATGCCTATCGGAAACTACATCTGAAATGCCTATCAGCACCTATATTTGAAATGCCTATCGGCAACCATATCTGGAATGCCTATCGGCACCTATATTTGAAATGCCTATCGGCTTCTATATCTGAAATGCCTATCGACACCTGTTTTTAAAATGCCAATTGGCAACTATATCTGAAATGCCTAACGGCACCTATATCTGAAATGCCTATCGGTACCTATATTTGAAATGCCTATCGGAAACTACATCTGAAATGCCTATCAGCACTTATATTTGAAATGCCTATCGGCAACCATATCTGGAATGCCTATCGGCACCTATATTTGAAATGCCTATCGGCTTTTATATCTGAAATGCCTATCGGCACCTATTTTTAAAATGCTAATCGGCAACTATATCTGAAATGCCTATCGGCACCTATTTTTGAAATGTCTTTCGGAAACTACATCTGAAATGCCTATATGCTCCTATATTTGAAATGCCTATCGGCAACCATATCTGAAATGCCTATCGACACCTATATTTAAAATACCTATCGGCTTCTATATCTGAAATGCCTATCGGCACCTGTTTTTAAAATGCCAATCGGCAACTATATCTGAAATGCCTATCGGCACCTATATCTCAAATGCCTATCGGCATCAATTTTTGAAATGCCTATCGGAAACTACATCTAAAATGCCTATCAGCACCTATATTTGAAATGCCTATCGGCAACCATATCTGGAATGCCTATCGGCACCTATATTTGAAATGTTTATCGGCTTCTATATCTGAAATGCCTATCGATACCTATTTTTAAAATGCCAATTGGCAACTATATCTGAAATGCCTATCGGCACCTATATCTGAAATGCCTATCGGCACCTATTTTTGAAATGCCTATCGGAAACTACATCTGAAATGCCTATCAGCACCTATATTTGAAATGCCTATCGGCAAACATATCTGGAATGCCTATCGGCACCTATATTTGAAATGCCTATCGGCTTCTATATCTGAAATGCCTATCGGCACCTATTTTTAAAATGCCAATCGGCAACTATATCTGAAATGCCTATCGGCACCTATATCTGAAATGCCTATCGGCACCTATTTTTGATATGCCTATCGGAAAATACAACTGAAATGCCTATCAGCACCTATATTTGAAATGCCTATCGGCAACCATATCTGAAATGCATACCGACACTTATATTTGAAATACCTATCGGCTTCTATATCCGAAATGCCTATCAACACCTATTTTTAAAATGCCTATCAACACCTATTTTTAAAATGCCAATCGGCAACTATATCTGAAATGCCTATAGGCACCTATATCTGAAATGCCTATCGGCACCTATTTTTGAAATGCCTATCGGAAACTACATCTGAAATGCCTATCAGCACCTATATTTGAAATGCCTATCGGCAAACATATCTGGAATGCCTATCGGCACCTATATTTGAAATGCCTATCGGCTTCTATATCTGAAATGCCTATCGGCACCTATTTTTAAAATGCCAATTGGCAACTATATCTGAAATGCCTATCGGCACCTATATCTGAAATGCCTATCGGCACCTATTTTTGAAATGCCTATCGGAAAATACAACTGAAATGCCTATCACCACCTATATTTGAAATGCCTATCGGCAACCATATTTGGAATGCCTATGGCACCTATATTTGAAATGCCTATCGGCTTCTATATCTGAAATGCCTAGCGGCACCTATTTTTAAAATGCCAATCGGCAACTATACCTGAAGTGCCTATCGGCACCTATATCTAAAATGCCTATCGGCACCTATTTTTGGAATGCCAATCGAAAACTACATCTGAAATGCCTATCAGCACCTATATTTGAAATGCCTATCGGCAACCACATCAGAAATTCCTATCGGCACCTAACTCTGAAATGCCTATCGGCACCTATTTTTGAAATGCCTATCGGAAACTACATCTGAAATGCCTATCAGCACCTATATTTGAAATGCCTATCGGCAAACATATCTGAAATGCTTATCGGCACCTATATTTGAAATGCCTATCGGCTTCTATATCTGAAATGCCTATCGGCACCTATTTTTAAAATGCCAATCGGCAACTATATCTGAAATGCCTATCGGCACCTATATCTGAAATGCCTATCGGCACCTATTTTTGAAATGCCTATCGGAAACTACATCTGAAATGCCTATCAGCACCTATATTTGAAATGCCTATCGGCAACCATATCTGGAATGCCTATCGGCACCTATATTTGAAATGCCTATCGGCTTCTATATCTGAAATGCCTATCGACACCTGTTTTTAAAATGCCAATTGGCAACTATATCTGAAATGCCTAACGGCACCTATATCTGAAATGCCTATCGGTACCTATATTTGAAATGCCTATCGGAAACTACATCTGAAATGCCTATCAGCACTTATATTTGAAATGCCTATCGGCAACCATATCTGGAATGCCTATCGGCACCTATATTTGAAATGCCTATCGGCTTTTATATCTGAAATGCCTATCGGCACCTATTTTTAAAATGCTAATCGGCAACTATATCTGAAATGCCTATCGGCACCTATTTTTGAAATGTCTTTCGGAAACTACATCTGAAATGCCTATATGCTCCTATATTTGAAATGCCTATCGGCAACCATATCTGAAATGCCTATCGACACCTATATTTAAAATAAATATCGGCTTCTATATCTGAAATGCCTATCGGCACCTGTTTTTAAAATGCCAATCGGCAACTATATCTGAAATGCCTATCGGCTCCTATATCTCAAATGCCTATCGGCATCAATTTTTGAAATGCCTATCGGAAACTACATCTAAAATGCCTATCAGCACCTATATTTGAAATGCCTATCGGCAACCATATCTGGAATGCCTATCGGCACCTATATTTGAAATGTTTATCGGCTTCTATATCTGAAATGCCTATCGACATCTATTTTTAAAATGCCAATTGGCAACTATATCTGAAATGCCTATCGGCACCTATATCTGAAATACCTATCGGCACCTATTTTTGAAATGCCTATCGGAAACTACATCTGAAATGCCTATCAGCACCTATATTTGAAATGCCTATCGGCAACCATATCTGAAATGCATACCGACACTTATATTTGAAATACCTATCGGCTTCTATATCCGAAATGCCTATCAACACCTATTTTTAAAATGCCAATCGGCAACTATATCTGAAATGCCTATAGACACCTATATCTGAAATGCCTATCGGCACCTATTTTTGAAATGCCTATCGGAAACTACATCTGAAATGCCTATCAGCACCTATATTTGAAATGCCTATCGGCAAACATATCTGGAATGCCTATCGGCACCTATATTTGAAATGCCTATCGGCTTCTATATCTGAAATGCCTATCGGCACCTATTTTTAAAATGCCAATCGGCAACTATATCTGAAATGCCTATCGGCACCTATATCTGAAATGCCTATCGGCACCTATTTTTGAAATGCCTATCGGAAAATACAACTGAAATGCCTTTCAGCACCTATATTTGAAATGCCTATCGGCAACCATATTTGGAATGCCTATGGCACCTATATTTGAAATGCCTATCGGCTTCTATATCTGAAATGCCTAGCGGCACCTATTTTTAAAATGCCAATCGGCAACTATACCTGAAGTGCCTATCGGCACCTATATCTAAAATGCCTAATGGCACCTATTTTTGGAATGCCAATCGAAAACTACATCTGAAATGCCTATCAGCACCTATATTTGAAATGCCTATCGGCAACCACATCAGAAATTCCTATCGGCACCTATCTCTGAAATGCCTATCGGCACCTATTTTTGAAATGCCTATCAGAAACTACATCTGAAATGCCTATCAGCACCTATATTTGAAATGCCTATCGGCAAACATATCTGAAATGCTTATCGGCACCTATATTTGAAATGCCTATCGGCTTCTATATCTGAAATGCCTATTGGCACCTATTTTTAAAATGCCAATCGGCAACTATATCTGAAATGCCTATCGGCACCTATATCTGAAATGCCTATCGGCACCTATTTTTGAAATGCCTATCGGAAACTACATCTGAAATGCCTATCAGCACCTATATTTGAAATGCCTATCGGCAACCATATCTGGAATGCCTATCGGCACCTATATTTGAAATGCCTATCGGCTTCTATATCTGAAATGCCTATCGGCACCTATTTTTAAAATGGCTATCGGCAACTATATCTGAAATGCCTATCGGCACCTATATCTGAAATGCCTATCGGCACCTATTTTTGAAATGCCTATCGGAAACTACATCTGAAATGCCTGTCAGCACCTATATTTGAAATACCTATCGGCAACCATATCTGGATGCCTATCGGCACCTATATTTGAAATGCCTATCGGCTTCTATATCTGAAATGCCTATCGGCACCTATTTTTAAAATGCCTATCAGAAACTACATCTGAAATGCCTATCAGCACCTATATTTGAAATGCCTATCGGCAACCATATCTGGAATGCCTATCGGCACCTATATTTGAAATGCCTATCGGCTTCTATATCTGAAATGCCTATCGGCACCTATTTTTAAAATGGCTATCGGCAACTATATCTGAAATGCCTATCGGCACCTATATCTGAAATGCCTATCGGCACCTATTTTTAAAATGCCAATCGGCAACTATATCTGAAATGCCTATCGGCACCTATATCTGAAATGCCTATCGGCACCTATTTTTGAAATGCCTATCGAAAACTACAACTGAAATGCCTATCAACACCTATATTTGAAATGCCTATCGGCAACCATATTTGAAATGCCTATCGGCAACTATATTTGAAATCCCTATCGGCTTCTATATTTGAAATGCCTAGCGGTAATTATTTTTAAAATGCCAATCGGCAACTATATCTGAAGTGCCTATCGGCACCTATATCTGAAATGCCTATCGGCACCTATTTTTGAAATGCCTATCGAAAACTACATCTGAAATGCCTATCAGCACCTTTATTTGAAATGCCTATCGGCAACCACATCAGAAATGCCTATCGGCACCTATATCTGAAATGCCTTTCGGCATTTATATCTGAAATGCCTATCGACACCTATATTTGAAATGCCTATCGGCACCTATATTTTAAATGCCTATCGGCAACTATATCTGATATGCCTATCGGCACCTAAATCTGAAGTGCCTATCGGCACCTATTTTCGAAATGCCTATCGGAAACTACATCTAAAATGCCTATCGGCACCTATTTTTAAAATGCCATTAGGCAACTATATCCGAAATGCCTATCGGCACCTATATCTGATATGCCTATCGGCACCTATTTTTGAAATGCCTATCGGAAACTACATCTGAAATGCCTATCAGCACCTATATTTGAAATGCCTATCGGCAACCATATCTGAAATGCCTATCGACACCTATATTTGAAATACCTATCGGCTTCTATATCTGAAATGCCTATCGGCACCTATTTTTAAAATGCCAATCGGCAACTATATCTGAAATGCTTATCGGCACCTATATCTGAAATGCCAATCGGCACCAATTTTTGAAATGCCTATCGGAAACTACATCTGAAATGCTTATAAGCACCTATATTTGAAATGCCTATCGGCAACCATATCTGGAATGCCTATCGGCACCTATATTTGAAATGCCTATCGGTTTCTATATCTGAAATGCCTATCGACACCTTTTTTTAAAATGCCAATTGGCAAGTATATCTGAAATGCCTAACGGCACCTATATCTGAAATGCCTATTGGTACCTATATTTGAAATGCCTATCGGAAACTACATCTGAAATGCCTATCAGCACTTATATTTGAAATGCCTATCGGCAACCATATCTGGAATGCCTATCGGCACCTATATTTGAAATGCCTCTCGGCTTCTATATCCGAAATGCCTATCAACACTTATTTTTAAAATGCCAATCGTCAACTATATCTGAAATGCCTATAGGCACCTATATCTGAAATGCCTATCGGCACCTATTTTTGAAATGCCTATCGGAAACTACATCTGAAATGCCTATCAGCACCTATATTTGAAATGCCTATCGGCAAACATATCTGGAATGCCTATCGGCACCTATATTTGAAATGCCTATCGGCTTCCATATCTGAAATGCCTATCGGCACCTATTTTTAAAATGCCAATCGGCAACTATATCTGAAATGCCTATCGGCACCTATATCTGAAATGCCTATCGGCACCTATTTTTGAAATGCCTAATGGAAAATACAACTGAAATGCCTATCAGCACCTATATTTGAAATGCCTATCGGAAACTACATCTGAAATGCCTGTCAGCACCTATATTTGAAATACCTATCGGCAACCATATCTGGAATGCCTATCGGCACCTATATTTGAAATGCCTATCGGCTTCTATATCTGAAATGCCTATCGGCACCTATATCTGAAATGCCAATCGGCACCTATTTTTGAAATGCCTATCGGAAACTACATCTGAAATGCCTATCAGCACCTATATTTGAAATGCCTATCGGCAACCATATCTGAAATGCCTATCGACACCTATATTTGACATACCTATCGGCTTCTATATCTGAAATGCCTATCGGCACCTATTTTTAAAATGCCAATCGGCAACTATATCTGAAATGCTTATCGACACCTATATCTGAAATGCCAATCGGCACCAATTTTTGAAATGCCTATCGGAAACTACATCTGAAATGCTTATCAGCACCTATATTTGAAATGCCTATGGGCAACCATATTTGGAATGCCTATCGGCACCTATATTTGAAATGCCTATCGGCTTCTATATCTGAAATGCCTATCGGCACCTTTTTTTAAAATGCCAATTGGCAAGTATATCTGAAATGCCTAACGGCACCTATATCTGAAATGCCTATTGGTACCTATATTTGAAATGCCTATCGGAAACTACATCTGAAATGCCTATCAGCACTTATATTTGAAATGCCTATCGGCAACCATATCTGGAATGCCTATCGGCACCTATATTTGAAATGCCTATCGGCTTCTATATCTGAAATGCCTATCGGCACCTATTTTTAAAATGCTAATCGGCAACTATATCTGAAATGCCTATCGGCACCTATATCTGAAATGCCTATCGGCACCTATTTTTAAAATGCCTTTCGGAAACTACATCTGAAATGCCTATCTGTTCCTATATTTGAAATGCCTATCGGCAACCATATCTGAAATGCCTATCGACACCTATATTTGAAATACCTATCGGGTTCTATATCTGAAATGC
This sequence comes from Venustoraphidia nigricollis, assembly GCA_034508555.1. Lineage (NCBI taxonomy): Eukaryota > Metazoa > Arthropoda > Insecta > Raphidioptera > Raphidiidae > Venustoraphidia > Venustoraphidia nigricollis. The sequence goes on from JAVRKA010000657.1 coordinate 50,513, forward strand.
CGAACGGCACCTGTTTTTAAAATGCTAATCGGCAACTATATCTGAATTGCCTATCGGCACCTATATCTCAAATGCCAATCGGCATCAATTTTTGAAATGCCTATCGGAAACTACCTCTAAAATGCCTATCAGCACCTATATTTGAAATGCCTATCGGCAACCATATCTGGAATGCCTATCGGCAGCTATATTTGAAATGTTTATCGGCTTCTATATCTGAAATGCCTATCGGCACATATATCTCAAATGCCTATCGGCATCAATTTTTGAAATGCCTATCGGAAACTACATCTAAAATGCCTATCAGAACATATTTTGAAATGCCTATCGGCAACCATATCTGAAATGCTTATCGGCACCTATATTTGAAATGCCTATCGGCTTCTATATCTGAAATGCCTATCGGCACCTATTTTTGAAATGCCAATTGGCAAATATATCTGAAATGCCTATCGGCACCTATATCTGAAATGCCTATCGGCACCTATTTTTGAAATGCCTATCGAAAACTACATCTGAAATGCCTATCAGCACCTATATTTGAAATGCCTATCGGCAACAATATCTGGAATGCCTATTGGCACCTATATTTGAAATGCCTATCGGCTTCTATATCTGAAATGCCTATCGGCACCTATTTTTAAAATACCAATTGGCAACTATATCTGAAATGCCTATCGGCACCTATATCTGAATTGCCTATCGGCACCTATTTTTGAAATGACTATCGGAAACTACATCTGAAATGCCTATCAGCACCTATATTTGAAATGCTTATCGGCTTCTATATCTGAAATGCCTATCGGCACCTATTTTTAAAATGCCTATCGGAAACTACATCTGAAATGCCTATCAGCACCTATATTTGAAATGCCTATCGGCAAATATATCTGGAATGCCTATCGGCACCTATATTTGAAATGCCTATCGTCAACCATATCTGGAATGCCTATCGGCACCTATATTTGAAATGCTTATCGGCTTCTATATCTGAAATGCCTATCGGCACCTATTTTTAAAATGCCTATCGGAAACTACATCTGAAATGCCTATCAGCACCTATATTTGAAATGCCTATCGGCAAATATATCTGGAATGCCTATCGGCACCTATATTTGAAATGCCTATCGGCTTCTATATCTGAAATGCCTATCGGCACTTATTTTTAAAATGGCTATCGGCAACTATATCTGAAATGCCTATCGGCACCTATATCTGAAATGCCTATCGGCTCATATTTTTGAAATGCCTATCGGAAACTACAACTGAAATGCCTATCAACACGTATATTTGAAATGCCTATCTGCAACCATATTTGGAATGCCTATCGGCACCTATGTTTGAAATGCCTATCGGCTTCTATATCTGCAATGCCTAGCGGCACCTATTTATAAAATGCCAATCGGCAACTATATCTGAAGTGCCTATCGACACCTATATTTGAAATACCTATCGGCTTTTATATCTGAAATGCCTATCGGCACCTATTTTTAAAATGCCAATCGGCAACTATATCTGAAATGCCTATCGGCACCTATATCTAAAATGCCAATCGGCACAAATTTTTGAAATGCCTATCGGAAACTACATCTGAAATGCCTATCAGCACCTATATTTGAAATGCCTATCGGCAACCATATCTGGAATGCCTATCGGCACCTATATTTGAAATGCCTATCGGCTTCTATATCTGAAATGCCTATCGACACCTATTTTTAAAATGCCAATTGGCAACTATATCTGAAATGCCTATCGGCACCTATATCTGAAATGCCTATCGGCACCTATTTTTGAAATGCCTATCGGAAACTACATCTGAAATGCCTATCAGCACCTATATTTGAAATGCCTATCGGCAACCATATCTGGAATGCCTATTAGCACCTATATTTGAAATGCCTATCGGCTTCTATATCTGAAATGCCTATCGGCACCTATATCTGAAATGCCTGTCGGCACCTATTTTTGAAATGCCTATCGGAAACTACATCTGAAATGCCTATCAGCACCTATATTTGAAATGCCTATCGTCAACCATATCTGAAATGCCTATCGACACCTATATTTGAAATATCTATCGGCTTCTATATCTGAAATGCCTATCGGCACCTATTTTTGAAATGCCAAACGGCAACTATATCTGAAATGCCTATCGGCACCTATATCTGAAATGCCTATCGGCACCAATTTTTAAAATCCCTATCGGAAACTACATCTGAAATGCCTATCAGCACCTATATTTGAAATGCCTATCGGCAACTATATCTGGAATGCTTATCGGCACCTATATTTGAAATGCCTATCGGTTTCTATATCTGAAATGCCTATCGGCACCTATTTTTAAAATGCCAATCGGCAACTATATCTGAAATGCCTATCGGCACCTATATCTAAAATGCCTATCAGCAGCTATTTTTGAAATGCCTATCGGAAACTACATCTGTAATGCCTATCAGCACCTATATTTGAAATGCCTATCGGCAACCATATCTGGAATGCCTATCGGCACCTATATTTGAAATGCCTATCGGCTTCTATATCTGAAATGCCTATCGGCACCTATTTTTAAAATGCCTATCGGAAAATACATCTGAAATGCCTATCAGCACCTATATTTGAAATGCCTATCGGCAACCATATCTGGAATGCCTATCGGCACCTATATTTGAAATGCCTATCGGCTTCTATATCTGAAATGCCTATCGGCACTTATTTTTAAAATGGCTATCGGCAACTATATCTGAAATGCCTATCGGCACCTATATCTGAAATGCCTATCGGCTCATATTTTTGAAATGCCTATCGGAAACTACAACTGAAATGCCTATCAACACCCATATTTGAAATGCCTATCTGCAACCATATTTGGAATGCCTATCGGCACCTATATTTGAAATGCCTATCGGCTTCTATATCTGAAATGCCTATCGGCACCTATTTTTAAAATGGCTATCGGCAACTATATCTGAAATGCCTATCGGCACCTATATCTGAAATGCCTATCGGCACCTATTTTTGAAATGCCTATCGGAAACTACATCTGAAATGCCTGTCAGCACCTATATTTGAAATACCTATCGGCAACCATATCTGGAATGCCTATCGGCACCTATATTTGAAATGCCTATCGGCTTCTATATCTGAAATGCCTATCGGCACCTATTTTTAAAATGCCTATCGGAAACTACATCTGAAATGCCTATCAGCACCTATATTTGAAATGCCTATCGGCAACCATATCTGGAATGCCTATCGGCACCTATATTTGAAATGCCTATCGGCTTCTATATCTGAAATGCCTATCGGCACTTATTTTTAAAATGGCTATCGGCAACTATATCTGAAATGCCTATCGGCACCTATATCTGAAATGCCTATCGGCTCATATTTTTGAAATGCCTATCGGAAACTACAACTGAAATGCCTATCAACACCCATATTTGAAATGCCTATCTGCAACCATATTTGGAATGCCTATCGGCACCTATATTTGAAATGCCTATCGGCTTTTATATCTGCAAATCCTAGCGGCACCTATTTATAAAATGCCAATCGGCAACTATATCTGAAGTGCCTATCGACACCTATATTTGAAATACCTATCGGCTTCTATATCTGAAATGCCTATCGGCACCTATTTTTAAAATGCCAATCGGCAACTATATCTGAAATGCCTATCGGCACCTATATCTGAAATGCCTATCGGCTCATATTTTTGAAATGCCTATCGGAAACTACATCTGAAATGCCTATCAGCACCTATATTTGAAATGCCTATCGGCAACCATATCTGGAATGCCTATCGGCACATATATTTGAAATGCCTATCGGCTTCTATATCTGAAATGCCTATCGGCACCTATTTTTAAAATGGCTATCGGCAACTATATCTGAAATGCCTATCGGCACCTATATCTGAAATGCCTATCGGCACCTATTTTTGAAATGCCTATCGGAAACTACATCTGAAATGCCTGTCAGCACCTATATTTGAAATACCTATCGGCAACCATATCTGGAATGCCTATCGGCACCTATATTTGAAATGCCTATCGGCTTCTATATCTGAAATGCCTATCGGCACCTATTTTTAAAATGCCTATCGGAAACTACATCTGAAATGCCTATCAGCACCTATATTTGAAATGCCTATCGGCAACCATATCTGGAATGCCTATCGGCACCTATATTTGAAATGCCTATCGGCTTCTATATCTGAAATGCCTATCGGCACTTATTTTTAAAATGGCTATCGGCAACTATATCTGAAATGCCTATCGGCACCTATATCTGAAATGCCTATCGGCTCATATTTTTGAAATGCCTATCGGAAACTACAACTGAAATGCCTATCAACACCCATATTTGAAATGCCTATCTGCAACCATATTTGGAATGCCTATCGGCACCTATATTTGAAATGCCTATCGGCTTTTATATCTGCAAATCCTAGCGGCACCTATTTATAAAATGCCAATCGGCAACTATATCTGAAGTGCCTATCGACACCTATATTTGAAATACCTATCGGCTTCTATATCTGAAATGCCTATCGGCACCTATTTTTAAAATGCCAATCGGCAACTATATCTGAAATGCCTATCGGCACCTATATCTGAAATGCCTATCGGCTCATATTTTTGAAATGCCTATCGGAAACTACATCTGAAATGCCTATCAGCACCTATATTTGAAATGCCTATCGGCAACCATATCTGGAATGCCTATCGGCACCTATATTTGAAATGCCTATCGGCTTCTATATCTGAAATGCCTATCGGCACCTATTTTTAAAATGGCTATCGGCAACTATATCTGAAATGCCTATCGGCACCTATATCTGAAATGCCTATCGGCACCTATTTTTGAAATGCCTATCGGAAACTACATCTGAAATGCCTGTCAGCACCTATATTTGAAATACCTATTGGCAACCATATCTGGAATGCCTATCGGCACCTATATTTGAAATGCCTATCGGCTTCTATATCTGAAATGCCTATCGGCACCTATTTTTAAAATGCCTATCGGAAACTACATCTGAAATGCCTATCAGCACCCATATTTGAAATGCCTATCGGCAACCATATCTGGAATGCCTATCGGCACCTATATTTGAAATGCCTATCGGCTTCTATATCTGAAATGCCTATAGGCACCTATTTTTAAAATGGCTATCGGCAACTATATCTGAAATGCCTATCGGCACCTATATCTGAAATGCCTATCGGCACCTATTTTTAAAATGCCAATCGGCAACTATATCTGAAATGCCTATCGGCACCTATATCTGAAATGCCTATCGGCACCTATTTTTGAAATGCCTATCGGAAACTACAACTGAAATGCCTATCAACACCTATATTTGAAATGCCTATCGGCAACCATATTTGGAATGCCTATCGGCAACTATATTTGAAATGCCTATCAGCTTCTATATCTGAAATGCCTAGCGGCAATTATTTTTAAAATGCCAATCGGCAACTATATCTGAAGTGCCTATCGGCACTTATATCTGAAATGCCTATCGGCACCTATTTTTGAAATGCCTATCGAAAACTACATCTGAAATGCCTATCAGCACCTTTATTTTTTAATGCCTATCGGCAACCACATCAGAAATGCCTATCGGCACCTATATCTGAAATGCCTTTCGGCATTTATATCTGAAATGCCTATCGACACCTATATTTGAAATGCCTATCGGCACCTATATTTTAAATGCCTATCGGCAACTATATCTGATATGCCTATCGGCACCTAAATCTGAAGTGCCTATCGGCACCTATTTTCGAAATGCCTATCGCAAACTACCTCTAAAATGCCTATCGGCACCTATTTTTAAAATGCCATTAGGCAACTATATCTGAAATGCCTATCGGCACCTATATCTGATATGCCTATCGGCACCTATTTTTGAAATGCCTATCGGAAACTACATCTGAAATGCCTATCAGCACCTATATTTGAAATGCCTATCGGCAACCATATCTGAAATGCCTATCGACACCTATATTTGAAATACCTATCGGCTTCTATATCTGAAATGCCTATCGGCACCTATTTTTAAATGCCAATCGGCAACTATATCTGAAATGCTTATCGGCACCTATATCTGAAATGCCAATCGGCACCAATTTTTGAAATGCCTATCGGAAACTACATCTGAAATGCTTATCAGCACCTATATTTGAAATGCCTATCGGCAACCATATCTGGAATGCCTATCGGCACCTATATTTGAAATGCCTATCGGCTTCTATATCTGAAATGCCTATCGACACCTATTTTTAAAATGCCAATTGGCAAGTATATCTGAAATGCCTAACGGCACCTATATCTGAAATGCCTATTGGTACCTATATTTGAAATGCCTATCGGAAACTACATCTGAAATGCCTATCAGCACTTATATTTGAAATGCCTATCGGCAACCATATCTGGAATGCCTATCGACACCTATATTTGAAATGCCTATCGGCTTTTATATCTGAAATGCCTATCGGCACCTATTTTTAAAATGCTAATCGGCAACTATATCTGAAATGCCTATCGGCACCTATATCTGAAATGCCTATCGGCACCTATTTTTAAAATGCCTTTCGGAAACTACATCTGAAATGCCTATCTGTTCCTATATTTGAAATGCCTATCGGCAACCATATCTGAAATGCTTATCGGCACCTATATTTGAAATGCCTATCGGCTTCTATATCAGAAATGCCTATCGGCACCTATTTTTGAAATGCCAATTGGCAACTATATCTAAAATGCCTATCGGCACCTATATCTGAAATGCCTATCGGCACCTATTTTTGAAATGCCTATCGGAAACTACATCTGAAATGCCTATCAGCACCTATATTTGAAATGCCTATCGGCAACCATATCTGGAATGCCTATTGGCACCTATATTTGAAATGCCTATCGGCTTCTATATCTGAAATGCCTATCGGCACCTATTTTTAAAATGCCAATTGGCAACTATATCTGAAATGCCTATCGGCACCTATATCTGAAATGCCTATCGGCACCTATTTTTGAAATGCCTATCGGAAACTACATCTGAAATGCCTATCAGCACCTATATTTGAAATGCCTATCGGCAACCATATCTGGAATGCCTATTGGCACCTATATTTGAAATGCCTATCGGCTTCTATATCTGAAATGCCTAGCGGCACCTATTTTTAAAATGCCAATCGGCAACTATATCTGAAGTGCCTATCGGCACCTATATCTGAAATGCCTATCGGCACCTATTTTTGAAATGCCTATCGAAAACTACATCTGAAATGCCTATCAGCACCTATATTTGAAATGCATATCGACACCTATATTTGAAATGCCTATCGGCACCTATATTTTAAAAGCCTATCGGCAACTATATCTGATATGCCTATCGGCATCTATATCTGAAATGCCTTTCGGCATATATATCTGAAATGCCTATCGACACCTATATTTGAAATGCCTATCGGCACCTATATTTTAAAAGCCTATCGGCAACTATATCTGATATGCCTATCAACACCTGTATCTGAAATGCCTATCGGCACCAATTTTTGAAATGCCTATCGGAAACAACATCTAAAATGCCTATCGGCACCTATTTTTAAAATGCCAATCGGCAACTATATCTGAAATGCCTATCGACACCTATATTTGAAATACCTATCGGCTTCTATATCTGAAATGCCTTTCGTCACCTATTTTTAAAATGCCAATCGGCAACTATATCTGAAATGCCTATCGGCAACTATATCTGAAATTACAATCGGCACCAATTTTTGAAATGCCTATCGGAAACTACATCTGAAATGCCTATCAGCACCTATATTTGAAATGCCTATCGGCAACCATATCTGGAATGCCTATCGGCACCTATATTTAAAATGCCTATCGGCTTCTATATCTGAAATGCCTATCGACACCTGTTTTTAAAATGCCAATTGGCAACTATATCTGAAAAGCCTAACGGCATCTATATCTGAAATGCCTATCGGTACCTATATAAGAAATGCCTATCGGAAACTACATCTGAAATGCCTATCAGCACTTATATTTGAAATGCCTATCGGCAACCATATCGGGAATGCCTATCGGCACCTATATTTGAAATGCCTATCGGCTTCTATATCTGAAATGCCTATCGGCACCTATTTTTAAAATGCTAATCGGCAACTATATCTGAAATGTCTATCGGCACCTATATCTGAAATGCCTATCGGCACCTATTTTTGAAATGTCTTTCGGAAACTACATCTGAAATGCCTATATGCTCCTATATTTGAAATGCCTATCGGCAACCATATCTGAAATGCCTATCGACATCTATATTTAAAATACCTATCGGCTTCTATATCTGAAATGCCTATCGGCACCTGTTTTAAAAATGCCAATCGGCAACTATATCTGAAATGCCTATCGGCACCTATATCTTAAATGCCTATCGGCATCAATTTTTGAAATGCCTATCGGAAACTACATCTAAAATGCCTATCAGCACCTATATTTGAAATGCCTATCGGCAACCATATCTGGAATGCCTATCGGCACCTATATTTGAAATGTTTATCGGCTTCTATATCTGAAATGCCTATCGTCACCTATTTTTAAAATGCTAATTGGCAACTATATCTGAAATGCCAATCGGCAACTATATCTGAAATGCCTATCGGCACCTATATCTGAAATGCCTATCGGCACCTATTTTTGAAATGCCTATCGGAAACTACATCTGAAATGCCTATCAGCACCTATATTTGTAATGCCTATCGGCAACCATATCTGAAATGCCTATCGACACCTATATTTGAAATACCTATCGGCTTCTATATCTGAAATGCTTTTCGTCACCTATTTTTAAAATGCCAATCGGCAACTATATCTGAAATGCCTATCGGCACCTATATCTGAAATGCCAATCGGCACCAATTTTTGAAATGCCTATCGAAAACTACATCTGAAATGCCTATCAGCACCTATATTTGAAATGCCTATCGGCAACCATATCTGGAATGCCTATCGGCACCTATATTTGAAATGCCTATCGGCTTCTATATCTGAAATGCCTATCGACACCTGTTTTTAAAATGCCAATTGGCAACTATATCTGAAATGTTTAACGGCACCTATATCTGAAATGCCTATCGGTAACTATATTTGAAATGCCTATCGGAAACTACATCTGAAATGCCTATCAGCACTTATATTTGAAATGCCTATCGGCAACCATATCTGGAATGCCTATCGGCACCTATATTTGAAATGCCTATCGGCTTTTATATCTGAAATGCCTATCGGCACCTATTTTTAAAATGCTAATCGGCAACTATATCTGAAATGCCTATCGGCACCTATTTTTGAAATGTCTTTCGGAAACTACATCTGAAATGCCTATATGCTCCTATATTTGAAATGCCTATCGGCAACCATATCTGAAATGCCTATCGACACCTATATTTAAAATACCTATCGGCTTCTATATCTGAAATGCCTATCGGCACCTGTTTTTAAAATGCCAATCGGCAACTTTATCTGAAATGCCTATCGGCACCTATATCTCAAATGCCTATCGGCATCAATTTTTGAAATGCCTATCGGAAACTACATCTAAAATGCCTATCAGCACCTATATTTGAAATGCCTATCGGCAACCATATCTGGAATGCCTATCGGCACCTATATTTGAAATGTTTATCGGCTTCTATATCTGAAATGCCTATCGACACCTATTTTTAAAATGCCAATTGGCAACTATATCTGAAATGCCTATCGGCACCTATATCTGAAATGCCTATCGGCACCTATTTTTGAAATGCCTATCGGAAACTACATCTGAAATGCCTATCAGCACCTATATTTGAAATGCCTATCGGCAACCATATCTGAAATGCATACCGACACTTATATTTGAAATACCTATCGGCTTCTATATCCGAAATGCCTATCAACACCTATTTTTAAAATGCCAATCGGCAACTATATCTGAAATGCCTATAGGCACCTATATCTGAAATGCCTATCGGCACCTATTTTTGAAATGCCTATCGGAAACTACATCTGAAATGCCTATCAGCACCTATATTTGAAATGCCTATCGGCAAACATATCTGGAATGCCTATCGGCACCTATATTTGAAATGCCTTACGGCTTCTATATCTGAAATGCCTATCGGCACCTATTTTTAAAATGCCAATCGGCAACTATATCTGAAATGCCTATCGGCACCTATATCTGAAATGCCTATCGGCACCTATTTTTGAAATGCCTATCGGAAAATACAACTGAAATGCCTATCAGCACCTATATTCAAAATGCCTATCGGCAACCATATTTGGAATGCCTATGGCACCTATATTTGAAATGCCTATCGGCTTCTATATCTGAAATGCCTAGCAGCACCTATTTTTAAAATGCCAATCGGCAACTATACCTGAAGTGCCTATCGGCACCTATATCTAAAATGCCTATCGGCACCTATTTTTGGAATGCCAATCGAAAACTACATCTGAAATGCCTATCAGCACCTATATTTGAAATGCCTATCGGCAACCACATCAGAAATTCCTATCGGCACCTATCTCTGAAATGCCTATCGGCACCTATTTTTGAAATGCCTATCGGAAACTACATCTGAAATGCCTATCAGCACCTATATTTGAAATGCCTATCGGCAAACATATCTGAAATGCTTATCGGCACCTATTTTTGAAATGCCTATCGGCTTCTATATCTGAAATGCCTATCGGCACCTATTTTTAAAATGCCAATCGGCAACTATATCTGAAATGCCTATCGGCACCTATATCTGAAATGCCTATCGGCACCTATTTTTGAAATGCCTATCGGAAACTACATCTGAAATGCCTATCAGCACCTATATTTGAAATGCCTATCGGCAACCATATCTGGAATGCCTATCGGCACCTATATTTGAAATGCCTATCGGCTTCTATATCTGAAATGCCTATCGGCACCTATTTTTAAAATGGCTATCGGCAACTATATCTGAAATGCCTATCGGCACCTATATCTGAAATGCCTATCGGCACCTATTTTTGAAATGCCTATCGGAAACTACATCTGAAATGCCTGTCAGCACCTATATTTGAAATACCTATCGGCAACCATATCTGGAATGCCTATCGGCACCTATATTTGAAATGCCTATCGGCTTCTATATCTGAAATGCCTATCGGCACCTATTTTTAAAATGCCTATCAGAAACTACATCTGAAATGCCTATCAGCACCTATATTTGAAATGCCTATCGGCAACCATATCTGGAATGCCTATCGGCACCTATATTTGAAATGCCTATCGGCTTCTATATCTGAAATGCCTATCGGCACCTATTTTTAAAATGGCTATCGGCAACTATATCTGAAATGCCTATCGGCACCTATATCTGAAATGCCTATCGGCACCTATTTTTAAAATGCCAATCGGCAACTATATCTGAAATGCCTATCGGCACCTATATCTGAAATGCCTATCGGCACCTATTTTTGAAATGCCTATCGGAAACTACAACTGAAATGCCTATCAACACCTATATTTGAAATGCCTATCGGCAACCATATTTGAAATGCCTATCGGCAACTATATTTGAAATGCCTATCGGCTTCTATATCTGAAATGCCTAGCGGTAATTATTTTTAAAATGCCAATCGGCAACTATATCTGAAGTGCCTATCGGCACCTATATCTAAAATGCCTATCGGCACCTATTTTTGAAATGCCTACCGAAAACTACATCTGAAATGCCTATCAGCACCTTTATTTGAAATGCCTATCGGCAACCACATCAGAAATGCCTATCGGCACCTATATCTGAAATGCCTTTCGGCATTTATATCTGAAATGCCTATCGACACCTATATTTGAAATGCCTATCGGCACCTATATTTTAAATGCCTATCGGCAACTATATCTGATATGCCTATCGGCACCTAAATCTGAAGTGCCTATCGGCAACTATTTTCGAAATGCCTATCGGAAACTACATCTAAAATGCCTATCGGCACCTATTTTTAAAATGCCATTAGGCAACTATATCCGAAATGCCTATCGGCACCTATATCTGATATGCCTATCGGCACCTATTTTTGAAATGCCTATCGGAAACTACATCTGAAATGCCTATCAGCACCTATATTTGAAATGCCTATCGGCAACCATTTCTGAAATGCCTATCGACACCTATATTTGAAATACCTATCGGCTTCTATATCTGAAATGCCTATCGGCACCTATTTTTAAAATGCCAATCGGCAACTATATCTGAAATGCTTATCGGCACCTATATCTGAAATGCCAATCGGCACCAATTTTTTAAATGCCTATCGGAAACTACATCTGAAATGCTTATCAGCACCTATATTTGAAATGCCTATCGGCAACCATATCTGGAATGCCTATCGGCACCTATATTTGAAATGCCTATCGGTTTCTATATCTGAAATGCCTATCGACACCTTTTTTTTAAAATGCCAATTGGCAAGTATATCTGAAATGCCTAACGGCACCTATATCTGAAATGCCTATTGGTACCTATATTTGAAATGCCTATCGGAAACTACATCTGAAATGCCTATCAGCACTTATATTTGAAATGCCTATCGGCAACCATATCTGGAATGCCTATCGGCACCTATATTTGAAATGCCTATCGGCTTCTATATCCGAAATGCCTATCAACACCTATTTTTAAAATGCCAATCGGCAACTATATCTGAAATGCCTATAGGCACCTATATCTGAAATGCCTATCGGCACCTATTTTTGAAATGCCTATCGGAAACTACATCTGAAATGCCTATCAGCACCTATATTTGAAATGCCTATCGGCAAACATATCTGGAATGCCTATCGGCACCTATATTTGAAATGCCTATCGGCTTCTATATCTGAAATGCCTATCGGCACCTATTTTTAAAATGCCAATCGGCAACTATATCTGAAATGCCTATCGGCACCTATATCTGAAATGCCTATCGGCACCTATTTTTGAAATGCCTAATGGAAAATACAACTGAAATGCCTATCAGCACCTATATTTGAAATGCCTATCGGCAACCATATTTGGAATGCCTATGGCACCTATATTTGAAATGCCTATCGGCTTCTATATCTGAAATGCCTAGCGGCACCTATTTTTAAAATGCCAATCGGCAACTATACCTGAAGTGCCTATCGGCACCTATATCTAAAATGCCTATCGGCACCTATTTTTGGAATGCCAATCGAAAACTACATCTGAAATGCCTATCAGCACCTATATTTGAAATGCCTATCGGCAACCACATCAGAAATGCCTATCGGCACCTATCTCTGAAATGCCTATTGGCACCTATTTTTGAAATGCCTATCGGAAACTACATCTGAAATGCCTATCAGCACCTATATTTGAAATGCCTATCGGCAAACATATCTGAAATGCTTATCGGCACCTATATTTGAAATGCCTATCGGCTTCTATATCTGAAATGCCTATCGGCACCTATTTTTAAAATGCCAATTGGCAACTATATCTGAAATGCCTATCGGCACCTATATCTGAAATGCCTATCGGCACCTATTTTTGAAGTGCCTATCGGAAACTACATCTGAAATGCCTATCAGCACTTATATTTGAAATGCCTATCGGCAACCATATCTGGAATGCCTATCGGCACCTATATTTGAAATGCCTATCGGCTTCTATATCTGAAATGCCTATCGGCACCTATTTTTAAAATGGCTATCGGCAACTATATCTGAAATGCCTATCGGCACCTATATCTGAAATGCCTATCGGCACCTATTTTTGAAATGCCTATCGGAAACTACATCTGAAATGCCTGTCAGCACCTATATTTGAAATACCTATCGGCAACCATATCTGGAATGCCTATCGGCACCTATATTTGAAATGCCTATCGGCTTCTATATCTGAAATGCCTATCGGCACCTATTTTTAAAATGCCTATCGGAAACTACATCTGAAATGCCTATCAGCACCTATATTTGAAATGCCTATCGGCAACCATATCTGGAATGCCTATCGGCACCTATATTTGAAATGCCTATCGGCTTCTATATCTGAAATGCCTATCGGCACCTATTTTTAAAATGGCTATCGGCAACTATATCTGAAATGCCTATCGGCACCTATATCTGAAATGCCTATCGGCACCTATTTTTAAAATGCCAATCGGCAACTATATCTGAAATGCCTATCGGCACCTATATCTGAAATGCCTATCGGCACCTATTTTTGAAATGCCTATCGGAAACTACAACTGAAATGCCTATCAATACCTATATTTGAAATGCCTATCGGCAACCATATTTGAAATGCCTATCGGCAACTATATTTGAAATGCCTATCGGCTTCTATATCTGAAATGCCTAGCGGCAATTATTTTTAAAATGCCAATCGGCAACTATATCTGAAGTGCCTATCGGCACCTATATCTGAAATGCCTATCGGCACCTATTTTTGAAAGGCCTATCGAAAACTACATCTGAAATGCCTATCAGCACCTTTATTTGAAATGCCTATCGGCAACCACATCAGAAATGCCTATCGGCACCTATATCTGAAATGCCTTTCGGCATTTATATCTGAAATGCCTATCGACACCTATATTTGAAATGCCTATCGGCACCTATATTTTAAATGCCTATCGGCAACTATATCTGATATGCCTATCGGCACCTAAATCTGAAGTGCCTATCGGCACCTATTTTCGAAATGCCTATCGGAAACTACATCTAAGATGCCTATCGGCACCTATTTTTAAAATGCCATTAGGCAACTATATCCGAAATGCCTATCGGCACCTATATCTGATATGCCTATCGGCACCTATTTTTGAAATGCCTATCGGAAACTACATCTGAAATGCCTATCAGCACCGATATTTGAAATGCCTATCGGCAACCATATCTGAAATGCCTATCGACACCTATATTTGAAATACCTATCGGCTTCTATATCTGAAATGCCTATCGGCACCTATTTTTAAAATGCCAATCGGCAACTATATCTGAAATGCTTATCGGCACCTATATCTGAAATGCCAATCGGCACCAATTTTTGAAATGCCTATCGGAAACTACATCTGAAATGCTTATCAGCACCTATATTTGAAATGCCTATCGGCAACCATATTTGGAATGCCTATCGGCACCTATATTTGAAATGCCTATCGGCTTCTATATCTGAAATGCCTATCGGCACCTTTTTTTAAAATGCCAATTGGCAAGTATATCTGAAATGCCTAACGGCACCTATATCTGAAATGCCTAATGGTACCTATATTTGAAATGCCTATCGGAAACTACATCTGAAATGCCTATCAGCACTTATATTTGAAATGCCTAACGGCAACCATATCTGGAATGCCTATCGGCACCTATATTTGAAATGCCTATCGGCTTCTATATCTGAAATGCCTATCGGCACCTATATCTGAAATGCCTATCGGCACCTATTTTCAAAATGCCTTTCGGAAACTACATCTGAAATGCCTATCTGTTCCTATATTTGAAATGCCTATCGGCAACCATATCTGAAATGTTTATCGACACCTATATTTGAAATACCTATCGGCTTCTATATCTGAAATGCCTAACGGCACCTGTTTTTAAAATGCTAATCGGCAACTATATCTGAAATGCCTATCGGCACCTATATCTCAAATGCCAATCGGCATCAATTTTTGAAATGCCTATCGGAAACTACCTCTAAAATGCCTATCAGCACCTATATTTGAAATGCCTATCGGCAACCATATCTGGAATGCCTATCGGCAGCTATATTTGAAATGTTTATCGGCTTCTATATCTGAAATGCCTATCGGCACATATATCTCAAATGCCTATCGGCATCAATTTTTGAAATGCCTATCGGAAACTACATCTAAAATGCCTTTCAGAACCTATTTTGAAAGGCCTATCGGCAACCATATCTGAAATGCTTATCGGCACCTATATTTGAAATGCCTATCGGCTTCTATATCTGAAATGCCTATCGGCACCTATTTTTGAAATGCCAATTGGCAACTATATCTGAAATGCCTATCGGCACCTATATCTGAAATGCCTATCGGCACCTATTTTTGAAATGCCTATCGAAAACTACATCTGAAATGCCTATCAGCACCTATATTTGAAATGCCTATCGGCAACCATATCTGGAATGCCTATTGGCACCTATATTTGAAATGCCTATCGGCTTCTATATCTGAAATGCCTATCGGCACCTATTTTTAGAATGCCAATTGGCAACTATATCTGAAATGCCTATCGGCACCTATATCTGAATTGCCTATCGGCACCTATTTTTGAAATGCCTATCGGAAACTACATCTGAAATGCCTATCAGCACCTATATTTGAAATGCCTATCGGCAACCATATCTGGAATGCCTATCGGCACCTATATTTGAAATGCCTATCGGCTTCTATATCTGAAATGCCTATCGGCACCTATTTTTGAAATGCCAATTGGCAACTATATCTGAAATGCCTATCGGCACCTATATCTGAAATGCCTATCGGCACCTATTTTTGAAATGCCTATCGAAAACTACATCTGAAATGCCTATCAGCACCTATATTTGAAATGCCTATCGTCAACCATATCTGGAATGCCTATCGGCACCTATATTTGAAATGCTTATCGGCTTCTATATCTGAAATGCCTATCGGCACCTATTTTTAAAATGCCTATCGGAAACTACATCTGAAATGCCTATCAGCACCTATATTTGAAATGCCTATCGGCAACCATATCTGGAATGCCTATCGGCACCTATATTTGAAATGCCTATCGGCTTCTATATCTGAAATGCCTATCGGCACTTATTTTTAAAATGGCTATCGGCAACTATATCTGAAATGCCTATCGGCACCTATATCTGAAATGCCTATCGGCTCATATTTTTGAAATGCCTATCGGAAACTACAACTGAAATGCCTATCAACACCTATATTTGAAATGCCTATCTGCAACCATATTTGGAATGCCTATCGGCACCTATATTTGAAATGCCTATCGGCTTCTATATCTGCAATGCCTAGCGGCACCTATTTATAAAATGCCAATCGGCAACTATATCTGAAGTGCCTATCGACACCTATATTTGAAATACCTATCGGCTTTTATATCTGAAATGCCTATCGGCACCTATTTTTAAAATGCCAATCGGCAACTATATCTGAAATGCCTATCGGCACCTATATCTAAAATGCCAATTGGCACCAATTTTTGAAATGCCTATCGGAAACTACATCTGAAATGCCTATCAGCACCTATATTTGAAATGCCTATCGGCAACCATATCTGGAATGCCTATTAGCACCTATATTTGAAATGCCTATCGGCTTCTATATCTGAAATGCCTATCGGCACCTATATCTGAAATGCCTATCGGCACCTATTTTTGAAATGCCTATCGGAAACTACATCTGAAATGCCTATCAGCACCTATATTTGAAATGCCTATCGTCAACCATATCTGAAATGCCTATCGACACCTATATTTGAAATACCTATCGGCTTCTATATCTGAAATGCCTATCGGCACCTATTCTTAAAATGCCAATCGGTAACTATATCTGAAATGCCTATCGGCACCTATATCTAAAATGCCTATCGGCACCAATTTTTGAAATGCCTATCGGAAACTACATCTGAAATGCCTATCAGCACCTATATTTAAAATGCCTATCGGCAACCATATCTGGAATGCCTATCGGCACCTATATTTGAAATGCCTATCGGCTTCTATATCAGAAATGCCTATCGGCACATATTTTTAAAATGGCTATCGGCAACTATATTTGAAATGCCTATCGGCACCTATATCTGAAATGCCTATCGGCACCTATTTTTTAAATGCCTATCCGAAACTACATCTGAAATGCCTATCAGCACCCATATTTGAAATGCCTAACGGCAACCATATCTGGAATGCCTATCGGCACCTTTATTTGAAATGCCTATCGGCTTCTATATCTGAAATGCCTATCGGCTCCTATTTTTAAAATGCCTATCGGAAACTACATCTGAAATGCCTATCAGCACCTATATTTGAAATGCCTATCGGCAACCATATCTGGAATGCCTATCGGCACATATATTTGAAATGCCTATCGGGTTCTATATCTGAAATGCCTATCGGCACCTATTTTTAAAATGGCTATCGGCAACTATATCTGAAATGCCTATCGGCACCTATATTTGAAATGCCTATCGGCTTCTATATCTGAAATGCCTATCGGCACCTATATCTGAAATGCCTATCGGCACCTATTTTTGAAATTCCTATCGGAAACTACATCTGAAATGCCTATCAGCACCTATATTTGAAATGCCTATCGTCAACCATATCTGAAATGCCTATCGACATCTATATTTGAAATACCTTTCGGCTTCTATATCTGAAATGCCTATCGGCACCTATTTTTAAAATGCCAAACGGCAACTATATCTGAAATGCCTATCGGCACCTATATCTGAAATGCCTATCGGCACCTATTTTTGAAATGCCTATCGGAAACTACATCTGAAATGCCTATCAGCACCTATATTTGAAAATGCCTATCGGCAACTATATCTGGAATGCTTATCGGCACCTATATTTGAAATGCCTATCGGTTTCTATATCTGAAATGCCTATCGGCACCTATTTTTAAAATGCCAATCGGCAACTATATCTGAAATGCCTATCGGCACCTATATCTGAAATGCCTATCAGCACCTATTTTTGACATGCCTATCGGAAACTACATCTGAAATGCCTATCAGCACCTATATTTGAAATGCCTATCGGCAACCATATCTGGAATGCCTATCGGCACCTATATTTGAAATGCCTATCGGCTTCTATATCTGAAATGCCTATCGGC
>JAVRKA010000658.1:0-69408 GCA_034508555.1 Venustoraphidia nigricollis
ATATCTGGAATGCCTATCGGCACCTATATTTGAACTGCCTATCGGCTTCTATATCTGAAATGCCTATCGGCACCTATTTTTAAATGCCAATCGGCAACTATATCTGAAGTTCCTATCGGCACCTATATCTGAAATGCCTATCGGCACCTATTTTTGAAATGCATATCGGAAACTACTTCTGAAATGCCTATCAGCACCTATATTTGAAATGCCTATCGGCAACCATATCTGGAATGCCTATCGGCACCTATATTTGAAATGCCTATCGGCTTCTATATCTGAAATGCCTATCGGCACGTATTTTAAAAATGCCTATCGACACCTATTTTTAAAATGCCAATCGGCAACTATATCTGAAATGCCTATCGGCACCCATATCTGAAATGCCGATCGGCACCCATATCTGAAATGCCTATCAGCACCTTTTTTTAAAATGCCAATCGGCAACTATATCTGAAATGCCTATCGGCACCTATATCTGAAATGCCTATCGGCTCCTATTTTTTAAATGCCTTTCGGAAACTACATCTGAAATGCCTATCTGCACCTATATTTGAAATGCCTATCGGCAACCATATCTGAAATGCCTATCGACATCTATATTTGAAATACCTATCGACTTCTATATCTGAAATGCCTATCGGCACCTATATCTGAAATGCCCATCGGCACCTATTTTTGAAATGCCTATCGGAAACTACATCTGAAATGCCTATCAGCACCTATATTAGAAATGCCTATCGGCAACCACATCAGAAATGCCTAACGGCACCTATATCTGAAATGCCTTTCGCCATTTATATCTGAAATGCCTATCGACACCTATATTTGAAATGCCTATCGGCACCTATATTTTAAATGCCTATTGGCAACTATATGTGATATGCCTATCGGCACCTATATCTGAAATGCCTATCGGCACCTATTTTTGAAATGCCTATCGGAAACTACATCTGAAATGCCTATCGGCACCTATTTTTAAAATGCCAATCGGCAACTATATCTGAAATGCCTATCGGCACCTATATCTGAAATGCCTATCGGCACCTTTTTTTTAAATGCCTATCGGAAACTACATCTGAAATGCCTATCAGCACCTATATTTGAAATGCCTATCGGAAACCATATCTGGAATGCCTATCGGCACCTATATTTGAAATGCCTATCGGCTTCTATATCTGAAATGCCTATCGGCACCTATTTTTAAGATGCCAATTGGCAACTATATCTGAAATGCCTATCGGCACCTATATTTGAAATGCCTATCGGCAACCGTATCTGGAATGCCTATGGGCACCTATATTTGAAATGCCTATCGGCTTCTATATCTGAAATGCCTATCGGCACCTATTTTTAAAATGCCAATCGGCAACTATATCTGAAATGCCTATCGGCACCTATATCTGAAATGCCTATCGGCACCTATTTTTGATAGGCCTATCGGAAACTACATCTGAAATGCCTATCAGCACCTATATTTGAAATGCCTATCGGCAACCATATCTGAAATGCCTATCGACACCTATATTTGAAATACCTATCAGCTTCTATATCTGAAATGCCTATCGGCAAATATATTTAAAATGCCAATCAGTAACTATATCTGAAATGCCTATCGGCACCTATATTTGAAATGCCTATCGGCAACCATATCTGGAATGCCTATCGGCACCTATATTTGAAATGCCTATTGGATTCTATATTTGAAATGCCTATCAGCACCTTTTTTTAAAATGCCAATCGGCAACTATATCTGAAATGCCTATCGGCACCTATATCTGAAATGCCTATCGGCACCTATTTTTGAAATGCCTATCGGAAACTACATCTGAAATGCCTATCAGCACCTATATTTGAAATGCCTATCGGCAACCATATCTGGAATGCCTATCGGCACCTATATTTAAAATGCCTATCGGCTTCTATATCTGAAATGCCTATCGCACCTATTTTTAAAATGCCAATCGGCAACTATATCTGAAATGCCTATCGGCACCTATATCTGATATGCCTATCGGCACCTATTTTTGAAATGTCTATCGGAAACTACATCTGAAATGCCTATCAGCACCCATATTTGAAATGCCTATTGGCAACCATATCTGGAATGCCTATCGGCACCTATATTTAAAATGCCTATCGGCTTCTATATCTGAAATGCCTATCGGCACCTATTTTTAAAATGCCAATCGGCAACTATATCTGAAATGCCTATCGGCACCTATATCTGATATGCCTATCGGCACCTATTTTTGAAATGTCTAACGGAAACTACATCTGAAATGCCTATCAGCACCTATATTTGAAATGCCTATCGGCAACCATATCTGGAATGCCTATCGGCACCTAAATTTGAAATGCCTATCGGCGACCATATCTGGAATGCCTATCGGCACCTATATTTGAAATGCCTATCGGCTTCTATATCTGAAATGCCTATCGGCACCTATTTTTAAAATGCCAATCGGCAACCACATCAGAAATGCCTATTGGCACCTATATCTGAAAAGCCTTTCGGCATTTATATCTGAAATGCCTATCGACACCTATATTTGAAATACCTATCGGCTTCTATATCTGAAATGCCTATCGGCACCTATTTTTAAAATGCCTATCGGCACCTATTTTTAAAATGCCTATTGGCACCTATATCTGAAATGCCTATCGGCACCTATATCTGAAATGCCTATCGGCACCTATTTTTGATTTGCCTATCGGAAGCTACATCTGAAATGCCTATCAGCACCTATATTTGAAATGCCTATTGGCAACCATATCTGGAATGCCTATCGGCACCTATATTTGAACTGCCTATCGGCTTCTATATCTGAAATGCCTATCGGCACCTATTTTTAAAATGCCAATCGGCAACTATATCTGAAGGGCCTATCGGCACCTATATCTGAAATGCCTATCGGCACCTATTTTTGAAATGCCTATCGGAAACTACATCTGAAATGCCTATCAGCACCTATATTTGAAATGCCTATCGGCAACCATATCTGGAATGCCTGTCGGCACCTATATTTGAAATGCCTATCGGCTTCTAAATCTGAAATGCCTATCGGCACCTATTTTTATAATGCCAATCGGCAACTATATCTGAAATGCCTATCGGCACCTATATCTGAAATGCCTATCGGCACCTATTTTTGAAATGCCTATCGGAAACTACATCTGAAATGCCTATCAGCACCTATATTTGAAATGCCTATCGGCAACCATATCTGGAATGCCTATCGGCACCTATATTTGAAATGCCTATCGGCTTCTATATCTGAAATGCCTATCGGCACCTATTTTTAAAATGCCAATCGGCTTCTATATCTGAAATGCCTATCGGCACCTATTTTTGAAATGCCTATCGGAAACTACATCTGAAATGCCTATCAGCACCTATATTTGAAATGCCTATCGGCAACCATATCTGGAATGCCTATCGGCACCTATATTTGAAATGCCTATCGGCTTCTATATTTGAAATGCCTATCGGTACCTATTTTTAAAATGCCAATTGGCAACTATATCTGATATGCTTATCGGCATCTATAACTGAAATGCTAATCGGCACCTATTTTTGAAATGCCTATCGCAAACTACATCTGAAATGCCTATTAGCACCTATATTTGAAATGCCTATCGGCAACCATATCTGGAATGCCTGTCGGCACCTATATTTGAAATGCCTATCGGCTTCTAAATCTGAAATGCCTATCGGCACCTATTTTTATAATGCCAATCGGCAACTATATCTGAAAGGCCTATCGGCACCTATATCTGAAATGCCTATCGGCACCTATTTTTGAAATGCCTATCGGAAACTACATCTGAAATGCCTATCAGCACCTATATTTGAAATGCCTATCGGCAACCATATCTGGAATGCCTATCGGCACCTATATTTGAAATGCCTATCGGCTTCTATATCTGAAATGCCTACCGGCACCTATTTTTAAAATGCCAATCGGCAACTATATCTGAAATGCCTATCGGCACCCATATCTGAAATGCCTATCGGCACCCATATCTGAAATGCCTATCAGCACCTTTTTTTAAAATGTCAATCGGCAACTATATCTGAAATGCCTATCGGCACCTATATCTGAAATGCCTATCGGCACCTATTTTTGAAATGCCTATCGGAAACTACATCTGAAATGCCTATCAGCACCTATATTTAAAATGCCTATCGGCAACCATATCTGGAATGCCGATCGGCACCTATATTTAAAATGCCTATCGGCTTCTATATCTGAAATGCCTATCGGCACCTAGTTTTTAAAATGCCAATCGGCAACTATATCTGAAATGCCTATCGGCTCCTATGTCTGATATGCCTATCGGCACCTATTTTTGAAATGCCTATCGAAAACTACATCTCAAATGCCTATCAGCACCTATATTTGAAACGCCTATTGGCAACCATATCTGGAATGCCTATTGGCACCTATATTTGAACTGCCTATCGGCTTCTATATCCGAAATGCCTATCGGCACCTATTTTTAAAATGCCAATCGGCAACTATAGCTGAAGTGCTTATCGGCACCTATATCTAAAATGCCTATCGGCACCTATTTTTGAAATGCCTATCGGAAACTACATCTGAAATGCCTATCAGCACCTATATTTGAAATGCCTATCGGCAACCATATCTGGAATGCCTATCGGCACCTATATTTGAAATGCCTATCGGCTTCTATATTTGAAATGCCTATCGGCACCTATTTTTAAAATGCCAATTGGCATTTATATCTGATATGCTTATCGGCATCTATAACTGAAATGCCAATCGGCACCTATTTTTGAAATGCCTATCGCAAACTACATCTGAAATGCCTAT
The DNA here is from genome assembly GCA_034508555.1 of Venustoraphidia nigricollis. Lineage (NCBI taxonomy): Eukaryota > Metazoa > Arthropoda > Insecta > Raphidioptera > Raphidiidae > Venustoraphidia > Venustoraphidia nigricollis. The sequence goes on from JAVRKA010000658.1 coordinate 4,842, forward strand.
TAGCACCTATATTTGAAATGCCTATCGGCAACCATATCTGGAATGCCTATCGGCACCTATATTTGAAATGCCTATCGGCTTCTAAATCTGAAATGCCTATCGGCACCTATTTTTATAATGCCAATCGGCAACTATATCTGAAATGCCTATCGGCACCTATATCTGAAATGCCTATCGGCACCTATTTTTGAAATGCCTATCGGAAACTACATCTGAAATGCCTATCAGCACCTATATTTGAAATGCCTATCGGCAACCATATCTGGAATGCCTATCGGCACCTATATTTGAAATGCCTATCGGCTTCTATATCTGAAATGCCTATCGGCACCTATTTTTAAAATGCCAATCGGCAACTATATCTGAAATGCCTATCGGCACCTATATCTGAAATGCCTATCGGCACTTATTTTTGAAATGCCTATCGGAAAATACATCTGAAATGCCTATCAGCACCTATATTTGAAATGCCTATCGGCAACCATATCTGGAATGCCTATCGGCACCTATATTTGAAATGCCTATTGGCTTCTATATTTGAAATGCCTATCGGCACCTATTTTTAAAATGCCAATCGGCAACTATATCTGAAATGCCTATCGGCACCTATATCTGAAATGCCTATCGGCACTTATTTTAAAAATGCTTATCGGAAACTACATCTGAAATGCCTATCAACACCTATGTTTGAAATGCCTATCGGCAACCATATCTGGAATGCTTATCGGCACCTATATTTAAAATGCCTATCGGCTTCTATATCTGAAATGCCTATCGGCACCTATTTTTAAAATGCCAATCGGCAACTATATCTGAAGTTCCTATCGGCACCTATATCTGAAATGCCTATCGGCACCTATTTTTGAAATGCCTATCGGAAACTACATCTGAAATGCCTATCAGCACCTATATTTGAAATGCCTATCGGCAACCATATCTGGAATGCCTATCGGCACCTATATTTGAAATGCCTATCGGCTTCTATATTTGAAATGCCTATCGGCACCTATTTTTAAAATGCCAATTGGCAACTATATCTGATATGCTTATCGGCATCTATAACTGAAATGCCAATCGGCACCTATTTTTGAAATGCCTATAGCAAACTACATCTGAAATGCCTATTAGCACCTATATTTGAAATGCCTATCGGCAACCATATCTAGAATGCCTGTCGGCACCTATATTTGAAATGCCTATCGGCACCTATTTTTAAAATGCCAATCGGACACTATATCTGAAATGCCTATCGGCACCTATATCTGAAATGCCTTTTGGCACTTATTTTTGAAATGCCTATCGGAAACTACATCTGAAATGCCTATCAGCACCTATATTTGAAATGCCTATCGGCAACCATATCTGGAATGCCTATCGGCACCTATATTTGAAATGCCTATCGGCTTCTATATCTGAAATGCCTATCGGCACCTATTTTTAAAATGCAAATCGGCAACTATATCTGAAATGCCTATCGGCACCTATTTTTGAAATGCCTATCGGAAACTACTTCTGAAATGCCTATCAGCACCTATATTTGAAATGCCTATCGGCAACCATATCTGGAATGCCTATCGGCACCTATATTTGAAATGCCTATCGGCTTCTATATCTGAAATGCCTATCGGCACGTATTTTAAAAATGCCTATCGGCACCTATTTTTAAAATGCCAATCGGCAACTATATCTGAAATGCCTATCGGCACCCATATCTGAAATGCCGATCGGCACCCATATCTGAAATGCCTATCAGCACCTTTTTTTAAAATGCCAATCGGCAACTATATCTGAAATGCCTATCGGCACCTATATCTGATATGCCTATCGGCTCCTATTTTTTAAATGCCTTTCGGAAACTACATCTGAAATGCCTATCTGCACCTATATTTGAAATGCCTATCGGCAACCATATCTGAAATGCCTATCGACATCTATATTTGAAATACCTATCGGCTTCTATATCTGAAATGCCTATCGGCACCTATATCTGAAATGCCCATCGGCACCTATTTTTGAAATGCCTATCGGAAACTACATCTAAAATGCCTATCAGCACCTATATTAGAAATGGCTATCGGCAACCACATCAGAAATGCCTATCGGCACCTATATCTGAAATGCCTATCGGCACCTATATCTGAAATGCCTATCGGCACCTTTTTTTTAAATGCCTATCGGAAACTACATCTGAAATGCCTATCAGCACCTATATTTGAAATGCCTATCGGAAACCATATCTGGAATGCCTATCGGCACCTATATTTGAAATGCCTATCGGCTTCTATATCTGAAATGCCTATCGGCACCTATTTTTAAGATGCCAATTGGCAACTATATCTGAAATGCCTATCGGCACCTATATTTGAAATGCCTATCGGCAACCGTATCTGGAATGCCTATGGGCACCTATATTTGAAATGCCTATCGGCTTCTATATCTGAAATGCCTATCGGCACCTATTTTTAAAATGCCAATCGGCAACTATATCTGAAATGCCTATCGGCACCTATATCTGAAATGCCTATCGGCACCTATTTTTGATAGGCCTATCGGAAACTACATCTGAAATGCCTATCAGCACCTATATTTGAAATGCCTATCGGCAACCATATCTGAAATGCCTATCGACACCTATATTTGAAATACCTATCAGCTTCTATATCTGAAATGCCTATCGGCAAATATATTTAAAATGCCAATCAGTAACTATATCTGAAATGCCTATCGGCACCTATATTTGAAATGCCTATCGGCAACCATATCTGGAATGCCTATCGGCACCTATATTTGAAATGCCTATCGGATTCTATATTTGAAATGCCTATCAGCACCTTTTTTTAAAATGCCAATCGGCAACTATATCTGAAATGCCTTTCGGCACCTATATCTGAAATGCCTATCGGCACCTATTTTTGAAATGCCTATCGGAAACTACATCTGAAATGCCTATCAGCACCTATATTTGAAATGCCTATCGGCAACCATATCTGGAATGCCTATCGGCACCTATATTTAAAATGCCTATCGGCTTCTATATCTGAAATGCCTATCGGCACCTATTTTTAAAATGCCAATCGGCAACTATATCTGAAATGCCTATCGGCACCTATATCTGATATGCCTATCGGCACCTATTTTTGAAATGTCTATCGGAAACTACATCTGAAATGCCTATCAGCACCCATATTTGAAATGCCTATTGGCAACCATATCTGGAATGCCTATCGGCACCATTATTTAAAATGCCTATCGGCTTCTATATCTGAAATGCCTATCGGCACCTATTTTTAAAATGCCAATCGGCAACTATATCTGAAATGCCTATCGGCACCTATATCTGATATGCCTATCGGCACCTATTTTTGAAATGTCTATCGGAAACTACATCTGAAATGCCTATCAGCACCTATATTTGAAATGCCTATCGGCAACCATATCTGGAATGCCTATCGGCACCTAAATTTGAAATGCCTATCGGCGACCATATCTGGAATGCCTATCGGCACCTATATTTGAAATGCCTATCGGCTTCTATATCTGAAATGCCTATCGGCACCTATTTTTAAAATGCCAATCGGCAACCACATCAGAAATGCCTATTGGCACCTATATCTGAAAAGCCTTTCGGCATTTATATCTGAAATGCCTATCGACACCTATATTTGAAATACCTATCGGCTTCTATATCTGAAATGCCTATCGGCACCTATTTTTAAAATGCCTATCGGCACCTATTTTTAAAATGCCTATTGGCACCTATATCTGAAATGCCTATCGGCACCTATATCTGAAATGCCTATCGGCACCTATTTTTGATTTGCCTATCGGAAGCTACATCTGAAATGCCTATCAGCACCTATATTTGAAATGCCTATTGGCAACCATATCTGGAATGCCTATCGGCACCTATATTTGAACTGCCTATCGGCTTCTATATCTGAAATGCCTATCGGCACCTATTTTTAAAATGCCAATCGGCAACTATATCTGAAGGGCCTATCGGCACCTATATCTGAAATGCCTATCGGCACCTATTTTTGAAATGCCTATCGGAAACTACATCTGAAATGCCTATCAGCACCTATATTTGAAATGCCTATCGGCAACCATATCTGGAATGCCTATCGGCACCTATATTTGAAATGCCTATCGGCTTCTAAATCTGAAATGCCTATCGGCACCTATTTTTATAATGCCAATCGGCAACTATATCTGAAATGCCTATCGGCACCTATATCTGAAATGCCTATCGGCACCTATTTTTGAAATGCCTATCGGAAACTACATCTGAAATGCCTATCAGCACCTATATTTGAAATGCCTATCGGCAACCATATCTGGAATGCCTATCGGCACCTATATTTGAAATGCCTATCGGCTTCTATATCTGAAATGCCTATCGGCACCTATTTTAAAATGCCAATCGGCAACTATATCTGAAATGCCTATCGGCACCTATATCTGAAATGCCTATCGGCACTTATTTTTGAAATGCCTATCGGAAAATACATCTGAAATACCTATCAGCACCTATATTTGAAATGCCTATCGGCAACCATATCTGGAATGCCTATCGGCACCTATATTTGAAATGCCTATTGGCTTCTATATTTGAAATGCCTATCGGCACCTATTTTTAAAATGCCAATCGGCAACTATATCTGAAATGCCTATCGGCACCTATATCTGAAATGCCTATCGGCACTTATTTTTAAAATGCTTATCGGAAACTACATCTGAAATGCCTATCAACACCTATGTTTGAAATGCCTATCGGCAACCATATCTGGAATGCTTATCGGCACCTATATTTAAAATGCCTATCGGCTTCTATATCTGAAATGCCTATCGGCACCTATTTTTAAAATGCCAATCGGCAACTATATCTAAAATGCCTATCGGCACCTATATCTGATATGCCTATCGGCACCTATTTTTGAAATGCCTATCGGAAACTACATCTGAAATGCCTATCAGCACCTATATTTGAAATGCCTATTGGCAACCATATCTGGAATGCCTATCGGCACCTATATTTGAACTGCCTATCGGCTTCTATATCTGAAATGCCTATCGGCACCTATTTTTAAATGCCAATCGGCAACTATATCTGAAGTTCCTATCGGCACCTATATCTGAAATGCCTATCGGCACCTATTTTTGAAATGCCTATCGGAAACTACTTCTGAAATGCCTATCAGCACCTATATTTGAAATGCCTATCGGCAACCATATCTGGAATGCCTATCGGCACCTATATTTGAAATGCCTATCGGCTTCTATATCTGAAATGCCTATCGGCACGTATTTTAAAAATGCCTATCGACACCTATTTTTAAAATGCCAATCGGCAACTATATCTGAAATGCCTATCGGCACCCATATCTGAAATGCCGATCGGCACCCATATCTGAAATGCCTATCAGCACCTTTTTTTAAAATGCCAATCGGCAACTATATCTGAAATGCCTATCGGCACCTATATCTGAAATGCCTATCGGCTCCTATTTTTTAAATGCCTTTCGGAAACTACATCTGAAATGCCTATCTGCACCTATATTTGAAATGCCTATCGGCAACCATATCTGAAATGCCTATCGACATCTATATTTGAAATATCTATCGACTTCTATATCTGAAATGCCTATCGGCACCTATATCTGAAATGCCCATCGGCACCTATTTTTGAAATGCCTATCGGAAACTACATCTGAAATGCCTATCAGCACCTATATTAGAAATGCCTATCGGCAACCACATCAGAAATGCCTATCGGCACCTATATCTGAAATGCCTTTCGCCATTTATATCTGAAATGCCTATCGACACCTATATTTGAAATGCCTATCGGCACCTATATTTTAAATGCCTATTGGCAACTATATGTGATATGCCTATCGGCACCTATATCTGAAATGCCTATCGGCACCTATTTTTGAAATGCCTATCGGAAACTACATCTGAAATGCCTATCGGCACCTATTTTTAAAATGCCAATCGGCAACTATATCTGAAATGCCTATCGGCACCTATATCTGAAATGCCTATCGGCACCTTTTTTTTAAATGCCTATCGGAAACTACATCTGAAATGCCTATCAGCACCTATATTTGAAATGCCTATCGGAAACCATATCTGGAATGCCTATCGGCACCTATATTTGAAATGCCTATCGGCTTCTATATCTGAAATGCCTATCGGCACCTATTTTTAAGATGCCAATTGGCAACTATATCTGAAATGCCTATCGGCACCTATATTTGAAATGCCTATCGGCAACCGTATCTGGAATGCCTATGGGCACCTATATTTGAAATGCCTATCGGCTTCTATATCTGAAATGCCTATCGGCACCTATTTTTAAAATGCCAATCGGCAACTATATCTGAAATGCCTATCGGCACCTATATCTGAAATGCCTATCGGCACCTATTTTTGATAGGCCTATCGGAAACTACATCTGAAATGCCTATCAGCACCTATATTTGAAATGCCTATCGGCAACCATATCTGAAATGCCTATCGACACCTATATTTGAAATACCTATCAGCTTCTATATCTGAAATGCCTATCGGCAAATATATTTAAAATGCCAATCAGTAACTATATCTGAAATGCCTATCGGCACCTATATTTGAAATGCCTATCGGCAACCATATCTGGAATGCCTATCGGCACCTATATTTGAAATGCCTATCGGATTCTATATTTGAAATGCCTATCAGCACCTTTTTTTAAAATGCCAATCGGCAACTATATCTGAAATGCCTATCGGCACCTATATCTGAAATGCCTATCGGCACCTATTTTTGAAATGCCTATCGGAAACTACATCTGAAATGCCTATCAGCACCTATATTTGAAATGCCTATCGGCAACCATATCTGGAATGCCTATCGGCACCTATATTTAAAATGCCTATCGGCTTCTATATCTGAAATGCCTATCGGCACCTATTTTTAAAATGCCAATCGGCAACTATATCTGAAATGCCTATCGGCACCTATATCTGATATGCCTATCGGCACCTATTTTTGAAATGTCTATCGGAAACTACATCTGAAATGCCTATCAGCACCCATATTTGAAATGCCTATTGGCAACCATATCTGGAATGCCTATCGGCACCTATATTTAAAATGCCTATCGGCTTCTATATCTGAAATGCCTATCGGCACCTATTTTTAAAATGCCAATCGGCAACTATATCTGAAATGCCTATCGGCACCTATATCTGATATGCCTATCGGCACCTATTTTTGAAATGTCTTTAACGGAAACTACATCTGAAATGCCTATCAGCACCTATATTTGAAATGCCTATCGGCAACCATATCTGGAATGCCTATCGGCACCTAAATTTGAAATGCCTATCGGCGACCATATCTGGAATGCCTATCGGCACCTATATTTGAAATGCCTATCGGCTTCTATATCTGAAATGCCTATCGGCACCTATTTTTAAAATGCCAATCGGCAACCACATCAGAAATGCCTATTGGCACCTATATCTGAAAAGCCTTTCGGCATTTATATCTGAAATGCCTATCGACACCTATATTTGAAATACCTATCGGCTTCTATATCTGAAATGCCTATCGGCACCTATTTTTAAAATGCCTATCGGCACCTATTTTTAAAATGCCTATTGGCACCTATATCTGAAATGCCTATCGGCACCTATATCTGAAATGCCTATCGGCACCTATTTTTGATTTGCCTATCGGAAGGCTCATCTGAAATGCCTATCAGCACCTATATTTGAAATGCCTATTGGCAACCATATCTGGAATGCCTATCGGCACCTATATTTGAACTGCCTATCGGCTTCTATATCTGAAATGCCTATCGGCACCTATTTTTAAAATGCCAATCGGCAACTATATCTGAAGGGCCTATCGGCACCTATATCTGAAATGCCTATCGGCACCTATTTTTGAAATGCCTATCGGAAACTGCATCTGAAATGCCTATCAGCACCTATATTTGAAATGCCTATCGGCAACCATATCTGGAATGCCTATCGGCACCTATATTTGAAATGCCTATCGGCTTCTAAATCTGAAATGCCTATCGGCACCTATTTTTATAATGCCAATCGGCAACTATATCTGAAATGCCTATCGGCACCTATATCTGAAATGCCTATCGGCACCTATTTTTGAAATGCCTATCGGAAACTACATCTGAAATGCCTATCAGCACCTATATTTGAAATGCCTATCGGCAACCATATCTGGAATGCCTATCGGCACCTATATTTGAAATGCCTATCGGCTTCTATATCTGAAATGCCTATCGGCACCTATTTTAAAATGCCAATCGGCAACTATATCTGAAATGCCTATCGGCACCTATATCTGAAATGCCTATCGGCACTTATTTTTGAAATGCCTATCGGAAAATACATCTGAAATACCTATCAGCACCTATATTTGAAATGCCTATCGGCAACCATATCTGGAATGCCTATCGGCACCTATATTTGAAATGCCTATTGGCTTCTATATTTGAAATGCCTATCGGCACCTATTTTTAAAATGCCAATCGGCAACTATATCTGAAATGCCTATCGGCACCTATATCTGAAATGCCTATCGGCACTTATTTTTAAAATGCTTATCGGAAACTACATCTGAAATGCCTATCAACACCTATGTTTGAAATGCCTATCGGCAACCATATCTGGAATGCTTATCGGCACCTATATTTAAAATGCCTATCGGCTTCTATATCTGAAATGCCTATCGGCACCTATTTTTAAAATGCCAATCGGCAACTATATCTAAAATGCCTATCGGCACCTATATCTGATATGCCTATCGGCACCTATTTTTGAAATGCCTATCGGAAACTACATCTGAAATGCCTATCAGCACCTATATTTGAAATGCCTATTGGCAACCATATCTGGAATGCCTATCGGCACCTATATTTGAACTGCCTATCGGCTTCTATATCTGAAATGCCTATCGGCACCTATTTTTAAATGCCAATCGGCAACTATATCTGAAGTTCCTATCGGCACCTATATCTGAAATGCCTATCGGCACCTATTTTTGAAATGCCTATCGGAAACTACTTCTGAAATGCCTATCAGCACCTATATTTGAAATGCCTATCGGCAACCATATCTGGAATGCCTATCGGCACCTATATTTGAAATGCCTATCGGCTTCTATATCTGAAATGCCTATCGGCACGTATTTTAAAAATGCCTATCGACACCTATTTTTAAAATGCCAATCGGCAACTATATCTAAAATGCCTATCGGCACCCATATCTGAAATGCCGATCGGCACCCATATCTGAAATGCCTATCAGCACCTTTTTTTAAAATGCCAATCGGCAACTATATCTGAAATGCCTATCGGCACCTATATCTGAAATGCCTATCGGCTCCTATTTTTTAAATGCCTTTCGGAAACTACATCTGAAATGCCTATCTGCACCTATATTTGAAATGCCTATCGGCAACCATATCTGAAATGCCTATCGACATCTATATTTGAAATACCTATCGACTTCTATATCTGAAATGCCTATCGGCACCTATATCTGAAATGCCCATCGGCACCTATTTTTGAAATGCCTATCGGAAACTACATCTGAAATGCCTATCAGCACCTATATTAGAAATGCCTATCGGCAACCACATCAGAAATGCCTATCGGCACCTATATCTGAAATGCCTTTCGCCATTTATATCTGAAACGCCTATCGACACCTATATTTGAAATGCCTATCGGCACCTATATTTTAAATGCCTATTGGCAACTATACGTGATATGCCTATCGGCACCTATATCTGAAATGCCTATCGGCACCTATTTTTGAAATGCCTATCGGAAACTACATCTGAAATGCCTATCGGCACCTATTTTTAAAATGCCAATCGGCAACTATATCTGAAATGCCTATCGGCACCTATATCTGAAATGCCTATCGGCACCTTTTTTTTAAATGCCTATCGGAAACTACATCTGAAATGCCTATCAGCACCTATATTTGAAATGCCTATCGGAAACCATATCTGGAATGCCTATCGGCACCTATATTTGAAATGCCTATCGGCTTCTATATCTGAAATGCCTATCGGCACCTATTTTTAAGATGCCAATTGGCAACTATATCTGAAATGCCTATCGGCACCTATATTTGAAATGCCTATCGGCAACCGTATCTGGAATGCCTATGGGCACCTATATTTGAAATGCCTATCGGCTTCTATATCTGAAATGCCTATCGGCACCTATTTTTAAAATGCCAATCGGCAACTATATCTGAAATGCCTATCGGCACCTATATCTGAAATGCCAATCGGCACCTATTTTTGAAATGCCTATCGCAAACTACATCTGAAATGCCTATTAGCACCTATATTTGAAATGCCTATCGGCAACCATATCTGGAATGCGTATCGGCACCTATATTTGAAATGCCTATCGGCTTCTAAATCTGAAATGCCTATCGGCACCTATTTTTATAATGCCAATCGGCAACTATATCTGAAATGCCTATCGGCACCTATATCTGAAATGCCTATCGGCACCTATTTTTGAAATGCCTATCGGAAACTACATCTGAAATGCCTATCAGCACCTATATTTGAAATGCCTATCGGCAACCATATCTGGAATGCCTATCGGCACCTATATTTGAAATGCCTATCGGCTTCTATACCTGAAATGCCTATCGGCACCTATTTTTAAAATGCCAATCGGCAACTATATCTGAAATGCCTATCGGCACCTATATCTGAAATGCCTATCGGAACTTATTTTTGAAATGCCTATCGGAAACTACATCTGAAATGTCTATCAGCACCTATATTTGAAATGCCTATCGGCAACCATATCTGGAATGCCTATCGGCACCTATATTTGAAATGCCTATCGGCTTCTATATCTGAAATGCCTATCGGCACCTATTTTTAAAATGCCAATCGGCAACTATATCTGAAATGCCTATCGGCACCTATATCTGAAATGCCCATCGGGACCTATTTTTGAAATGCCTATCGGAAACTACATCTGAAATGCCTATCAGCACCTATATTAGAAATGCCTATCGGCAACCACATCAGAAATGCCTATCGGCACCTATATCTGAAATGCCTTTCGGCATTTATATCTGAAATGCCTATCGACACCTATATTTGAAATGTTTATCGGCACCTATATTTTAAATGCCTATTGGCAACTATATCTGATATGCCTATCGGCACCTATATTTGAAATGCCTATCGGCACCTATTTTTGAAATGCCTATCGGAAACTACATCTGAAATGCCTATCGGCACCTATTTTTAAAATGCCAATCGGCAACTATATCTGAAATGCCTATCGGCACCTATATCTGAAATGCCTATCGGCACCTATTCTTGAAATGCCTATCGGAAACTACATCTGAAATGCCTATCAGCACCTATATTTGAAATGCCTATCGGCAACCAGATCTGGAATGCCTATCGGCACCTATATTTAAAATGCCTATCGGCTACTATATCTGAAATGCCTATCGGCACCTATTTTTAAGATGCCAATTGGCAACTATATCTGAAATGCCTATCGGCACCTATATTTGAAATGCCTATCGGCAACCGTATCTAGAATGCCTATCGGCACCTATATTTGAAATGCCTATCGGCTTCTATATCTGAAATGCCTATCGGCACCTGTTTTTGATAGGCCTATCGGAAACTACATCTGAAATGCCTATCAGCACCTATATTTGAAATGCCTATCGGCAACCATATCTGAAATGCCTATCAACACCTATATTTGAAATACCTATCAGCTTCTATATCTGAAATGCCTATCGGCACCTATTTTTAAAATGCCAATCGGCAACTATATCTGAAATGCCTATCGGCACCTATATCTGAAATGCCTATCGGCACCTATTTTTGATAGGCCTTACGAAAACTACATCTGAAATGCCTATCAGCACCTATATTTGAAATGCCTATCGGCAACCATATCTGGAATGCCTATCAGCACCTATATTTGAAATGCCTATCGGCAACCAAATGTGAAATGCCTATCGACACCTATATTTGAAATACCTATCGGCTTCTATATCTGAAATGCCTATCGGCACCTATTTTTAAAGTGGCAATCGGCAACTATATCTGAAATGCCTATCGGCACCTATATCTGAAATGCCTATCGGCACCAATTTTTGAAATGCCGATCGGAATTTACATCTGAAATGCCTATCAGCACCTATATTTGAAATGCCTATCGGCAACTATATCTGGAATGCCTATCGGCACCTATATTTGAAATGCCTATCGGCTTCTATATCTGTAATGCCTATTGGCACCTATTTTTAAAATGCCAATCGGCAACCACATCAGTAATGCCTATCGGCACCTATATCTGAAATGCCTTTCGGCATTTATGTCTGAAATGCCTATCGACACCTATATTTGAAATGCCTATCGGCACCTATATTTTAAATGCCTATCGGCAACTATATCTGATATGCCTATCGGCACCTATATCTGAAATGCCTATCGGCACCTATTTTTAAAATGCCAATCGGCAACTATATCTGAAATGCCTTTCGGCACCTATATCTGAAATGCCTATCGGCACCTATTTTTTAAATGCCTATCGGAAACTACATCTGAAATGCCTATCAGCACCTATATTTGAAATGCCTATCGGCAACAATATCTGGAATGCCTATCGGCACCTATATTTGAAATGCCTATCGGCTTCTATATCTGAAATGCCTATCGGCACCTATTTTTAAAATGCCAATCGGCAACCACATCAGAAATGCATATCGGCACCTATATCTGAAATGCCTTTCGGCATTTTTATCTGAAATGCCTATCGACACCTATATTTGAAATACCTATCGGCTTCTATATCTGAAATGCCTATCGGCACCTATTTTTAAAATGTTAATCGGCAACTATATCTGAAATGCCTATCGGCACCTATATCTGAAATGCCTATCGGCACCTATATCTGAAATGCCTATCGGCACCTATTTTTGAAATGCCTATCGGAAACTACTTCTGAAATGCCTATCAGCACCTATATTTGAAATGCCTATCGGCAACCATATCTATTATGCCTATCGGCACCTATATTTGAAATGCCTTTCGGCTTCTATATATGAAATGCTTATCGGCACGTATTTTAAAAATGCCTATCGGCACCTATTTTTAAAATGCCAATCGGCAACTATATCTGAAATGCCTATCGGCACCCATATCTGAAATGCCTATCGGCACCCATATCTGAAATGCCTATCAGCACCTTTTTTTAAAATGCCAATCGGCAACTATATCTGAAATGCCTATCGCACCTATATCTGAAATGCCTATCGGCACCTATTTTTGAAATGCCTATCGGAAACTACATCTGAAATGCCTATCAGCACCTATATTTGAAATGCCTATCGGCAACCATATCTGGAATGCCTATCGGCACCTATATTTATAATGCCTATCGGCTTCTATATCTGAAATGCCTATCGGCACCTATTTTTAAAATGCCAATCGGCAACTATATCTGAAATGCCTATCGGCACCTATATCTGATATGCCTATCGGCACCTATTTTTGAAATGCCTATCGGAAACTACATCTGAAATGCCTATCAGCACCTATATTTGAAATGCCTATCGGCAACCATATCTGGAATGCCTATCGGCACCTATGTTTGAAATGCCTATCGGCTTCTATATTTGAAATGCCTATCGGCACCTATTTTTAAAATGCCAATTGGCAACTATATCTGATATGCATATCGGCATCTATAACTGAAATGCCAATCGGCACCTATTTTTGAAATGCCTATCGCAAACTACATCTGAAATGCCTATTAGCACCTATATTTGAAATGCCTATCGGCAACCATATCTGGAATGCCTATCGGCACCTATATTTGAAATGCCTATCGGCTTCTAAATCTGAAATGCCTATCGGCACCTATTTTTATAATGCCAATCGGCAAATATATCTGAAATGCCTATCGGCACCTATATCTGAAATGCCTATCGGCACCTATTTTTGAAATGCCTATCGGAAACTACATCTGAAATGCCTATCAGCACCTATATTTGAAATGCCTATCGGCAACCATATCTGGAATGCCTATCGGCACATATATTTGAAATGCTTATCGGCTTCTATATCTGAAATGCCTACCGGCACCTATTTTTAAAATGCCAATCGGCTACTATATCTGAAATGCCTATCGGCACCTATATCTGAAATGCCTATCGGCACTTATTTTTGAAATGCCTATCGGAAACTACATCTGAAATGCCTATCAGCACCTATATTTGAAATGCCTATCGGCAACCATATCTGGAATGCCTATCGGCACCTATATTTGAAATGCCTATCAGCTTCTATATCTGAAATGCCTATCGGCACCTATTTTTAAAATGCCAATCGGCAACTATATCTGAAATGCCTATCGGCACCTATTTTTGAAATGCCTATCTGAAACTACTTCTGAAATGCCTATCAGCACCTATATTTGAAATGCCTATCGGCAACCATATCTGGAATGCCTATCGGCACCTATATTTGAAATTCCTATCGGCTTCTATATCTGAAATGCCTATAGGCACGTATTTTAAAAATGCCTATCGGCACCTATTTTTAAAATGCCAATCGGCAACTATATCTGAAATGCCTATCGCCACCCATATCTGAAATGCCTATCGGCACCCATTTCTGAAATGCCTATCAGCACCTTTTTTTAAAATGCCAATCGGCAACTATATCTGAAATGCCTATCGGCACCTATATCTGAAATGCCTAACGGCACCTATATCTGAAATGCCTATCGGCACCTATTTTTTAAATGCCTTTCGGAAACTACATCTGAAATGCCTATCTGCACCTATATTTGAAATGCCTATCGGCAACCATATCTGAAATGCCTATCGACATCTATATTTGAAATACCTATCGGCTTCTATATCTGAAATGCCTATCGGCACCTATTTTTAAAATGCCAATCGGCAACTATATCTGAAGTGCCTATCGGCACCTATATCTGAAATGCCCATCGGCACCTATTTTTGAAATGCCTATCGGAAACTACATCTGAAATGCCTATCAGCACCTATATTAGAAATGCCTATCGGCAACCACATCAGAAATGCCTATCGGCACTTATATCTGAAATGCCTTTCGGCATTTATATCTGAAATGCCTATCGACACCTATATTTGAAATGCCTATCGGCACCTATATTTTAAATGCCTATTGGCAACTATATCTGATATGCATATCGGCACCTATATCTGAAATGCCTATCGGCATCTATTTTTGAAATGCCTATCGGAAACTACATCTGAAATGCCTATCGGCACCTATTTTTAAAATGCCAATCGGCAACTATATCTGAAATGCCTATCGGCACCTATATCTGAAATGCCTATCGGCACCTATATCTGAAATGCCTATCGGCACCTATTTTTGAAATGCCTATCGGAAACTACTTCTGAAATGCCTATCAGCACCTATATTTGAAATGCCTATCGGCAACCATATCTGGAATGCCTATCGGCACCTATATTTGAAATGCCTATCGGCTTCTATATCTGAAATGCCTATCAGGACGTATTTTAAAAATGCCTATCAGCACCTATTTTTAAAATGCAATTCGGCAACTATATCTGAAATGCCTATCGGCACCCATATCTGAAATGCCTATCGGCACCCATATCTGAAATGCCTATCAGCACCTTTTTTTAAAATGCCAATCGGCAACTATATCTGAAATGCCTATCGGCACCTATTTTTGAAATGCCTATCGGAGACTACATCTGAAATGCCTATCAGCACCTATATTTGAAATGCCTATCGGCAACCATATCTGGAATGCCTATCGGCACCTATGTTTGAAATGCCTATCGGCTTCTATATTTGAAATGCCTATCGGCACCTATTTTTAAAATGCCAATTGGCAACTATATCTGATATGCTTATCGGCATCTATAACTGAAATGCCAATCGGCACCTATTTTTGAAATGCCTATTGCAAACTACATCTGAAATGCCTATTAGCACCTATATTTGAAATGCCTATCGGCAACCATATCTGGAATGCCTATCGGCACCTATATTTGAAATGCCTATCGGCTTCTAAATCTGAAATGCCTATCGGCACCTATTTTTATAATGCAAATCGGCAACTATATCTGAAATGCCTATCGGCACCTATATCTGAAATGCCTATCGGCACCTATTTTTGAAATGCCTATCGGAAACTACATCTGAAATGCCTATCAGCACCTATATTTGAAATGCCTATCGGCAACCATATTTGGAATGCTTATCGGCACCTATATTTGAAATGCCTATCGGCTTCTATATCTGAAATGCCTATCAGGACGTATTTTAAAAATGCCTATCAGCACCTATTTTTAAAATGCAATTCGGCAACTATATCTGAAATGCCTATCGGCACCCATATCTGAAATGCCTATCGGCACCCATATCTGAAATGCCTATCAGCACCTTTTTTTAAAATGCCAATCGGCAACTATATCTGAAATGCCTATCGGCACCTATTTTTGAAATGCCTATCGGAGACTACATCTGAAATGCCTATCAGCACCTATATTTGAAATGCCTATCGGCAACCATATCTGGAATGCCTATCGGCACCTATGTTTGAAATGCCTATCGGCTTCTATATTTGAAATGCCTATCGGCACCTATTTTTAAAATGCCAATTGGCAACTATATCTGATATGCTTATCGGCATCTATAACTGAAATGCCAATCGGCACCTATTTTTGAAATGCCTATTGCAAACTACATCTGAAATGCCTATTAGCACCTATATTTGAAATGCCTATCGGCAACCATATCTGGAATGCCTATCGGCACCTATATTTGAAATGCCTATCGGCTTCTAAATCTGAAATGCCTATCGGCACCTATTTTTATAATGCAAATCGGCAACTATATCTGAAATGCCTATCGGCACCTATATCTGAAATGCCTATCGGCACCTATTTTTGAAATGCCTATCGGAAACTACATCTGAAATGCCTATCAGCACCTATATTTGAAATGCCTATCGGCAACCATATTTGGAATGCTTATCGGCACCTATATTTGAAATGCCTATCGGCTTCTATATCTGAAATGCCTATCGGCACCTATTTTTAAAATGCCAATCGGCAACTATATCTGAAATGCCTATCGGCACCTATATCTGAAATGCCTATCGGCACTTATTTTTGAAATGCCTATCGGAAACTACATCTGAAATGCCTATCAGCACCTATATTTGAAATGCCTATCGGCAACCATATCTGGAATGCCAATCGGCACCTATATTTGAAATGCCTATCGGCTTCTATATCTGAAATGCCTATCGGCACCTATTTTTAAAATGCCAATCGGCAACTATATCTGAAATGTCTATCGGCACCTATTTTTGAAATGCCTATCGGAAACTACTTCTGAAATGCCTATCAGCACCTATATTTGAAATGCCTATCGGCAACCATATCTGGAATGCCTATCGGCACCTATATTTGAAATGCCTATCGGCTTCTATATCTGAAATGCCTATCTGCACGTATTTTAAAAATGCCTATCGGCACCTATTTTTAAAATGCCAATCGGCAACTATATCTGAAATGCCTATCGGCACCCATATCTGAAATGCCTATCGGCACCCATTTCTGAAATGCCTATCAGCACCTTTTTTTAAAATGCCAATCGGCAACTATATCTGTAATGCCTATCGGCACCTATATCTGAAATGCCTATCGGCACCTATTTTTTAAATGCCTTTCGGAAACTACATCTGAAATGCCTATTTGCACCTATATTTGAAATGCCTATCGGCAACCATATCTGAAATGCCTATCGACATCTATATTTGAAATACCTATCGGCTTCTATATCTGAAATGCCTATCGGCACCTATTTTTAAAATGCCAATCGGCAACTATATCTGAAGTGCCTATCGGCACCTATATCTGAAATGCCCATCGGCACCTATTTTTGAAATGCCTATCGGAAACTACATCTGAAATGTCTATCGGCACCTATTTTTAAAATGCCAATCGGCAACTATATCTGAAATGCCTATCGGCACCTATATCTGAAATGCCTATCGGCACCTATTTTTGAAATGCCTATCGGAAACTACTTCTGAAATGCCTATCAGCACCTATATTTGAAATGCCTATCGGCAACCATATCTGGAATGCCTATCGGCACCTATATTTGAAATGCCTATCGGCTTCTATATCTGAAATGCCTATCGGCAAGTATTTTAAAAATGCCTACCGGCACCTATTTTTAAAATGCCAATCGGCAACTATATCTGAAATGCCTATCGGCACCCATATCGGAAATGCCTATCGGCACCCATATTTGAAATGCCTATCGGCACCTTTTTTTAAAATGCCAATCGGCAACTATATCTGAAATGCCTATCGGCACCTATATCTGAAATGCCTATCGGCACCTATTTTTGAAATGCCTATCGGAAACTACATCTGAAATGCCTATCAGCACCTATATTTGAAATGCCTATCGGCGACCATATCTGGAATGCCTATCGGCACCTATATTTAAAATGCCTATCGGCTTCTATATCTGAAATGCCTATCGGCACCTATTTTTAAAATGCCAATCGGCAACTATATCTGAAATGCCTATCGGCACCTATATCTGATATGCCTATCGGCACCTATTTTTGAAATGCCTATCGGAAACTACATCTGAAATGCCTATCAGCACCTATATTTGAAATGCCTATCGGCAACCACATCAGAAATGCCTATCGGCACCTACATTTGAACTGCCTATCGGCTTCTATATCTGAAATGCCTATCGGCACCTATTTTTAAAATGCCAATCGGCAACTATATCTGAAGTGCCTATCGGCACCTATATCTGAAATGCCTATCGGCACCTATTTTTGAAATGCCTATCGGAAACTACATCTGAAATGCCTATCAGCACCTATATTTGAAATGCCTATCGGCAACCATATCTGGAATGCCTATCGGCACCTATGTTTGAAATGCCTATCGGCTTCTATATTTAAAATGCCTATCGGCATCTATTTTTAAAATGCCAATTGGCAACTATATCTGATATGCTTATCGGCATCTATAACTGAAATGCCAATCGGCACCTATTTTTGAAATGCCTATCGCAAACTACATCTGAAATGCCTATTAGCACCTATATTTGAAATGCCTATCGGCTTATAAATCTGAAATGCCTATCGGCACCTATTTTTATAATGCCAATCGGCAACTATATCTGAAATGCCTATCGGCACCTATATCTGAAATGCCTATCGGCACCTATTTTTGAAATGCCTATCGGAAACTACATCTGAAATGCCTATCAGCACCTATATTTGAAATGCCTATCGGCAACCATATCTGGAATGCCTATCGGCACCTATATTTGAAATGCCTATCGGCTTCTATATCTGAAATGCCTATCGGCACGTATTTTAAAAATGCCTACCGGCACCTATTTTTAAAATGCCAATCGGCAACTATATCTGAAATGCCTATCGGCACCCATATCGGAAATGCCTATCGGCACCCATATTTGAAATGCCTATCGGCACCTTTTTTTAAAATGCCAATCGGCAACTATATCTGAAATGCCTATCGGCACCTATATCTGAAATGCCTATCGGCACCTATTTTTGAAATGCCTATCGGAAACTACATCTGAAATGCCTATCAGCACCTATATTTAAAATGCCTATCGGCAACCATATCTGGAATGCCTATCGGCACCTATATTTAAAATGCCTATCGGCTTCTATATCTGAAATGCCTATCGGCACCTATTTTTAAAATGCCAATCGGCAACTATATCTGAAATGCCTATCGGCACCTATATCTGATATGCCTATAGGCACCTATTTTTGAAATGCCTATCGGAAACTACATCTGAAATGCCTATCAGCACCTATATTTGAAATGCCTATTGGCAACCATATCTGGAATGCCTATCGGCACCTATATTTGAACTGCCTATCGGCTTCTATATTTAAAATGCCTATCGGCACCTATTTTTAAAATGCCAATCGGCAACTATATCTGAAGTGCCTATCGGCACCTATATCTGAAATGCCTATCGGCACCTATTTTTGAAATGCCTATCGGAAACTACATCTGAAATGCCTATCAGCACCTTTATTTGAAATGCCTATCGGCAACCATATCTGGAATGCCTATCGGCACCTATGTTTGAAATGCCTATCGGCTTCTATATTTGAAATGCCTATCGGCACCTATTTTTAAAATGCCAATTGGCAACTATATCTGATATGCTTATCGGCATCTATAACTGAAATGCCAATCGGCACCTATTTTTGAAATGCCTATCGCAAACTACATCTGAAATGCCTATTAGCACCTATATTTGAAATGCCTTTCGGCAACCATATCTGGAATGCCTATCGGCACCTATATTTGAAATGCCTATCGGCTTCTAAATCTGAAATGCCTATCGGCACCTATTTTTATAATGCCAATCGGCAACTATATCTGAAATGCCTATCGGCACCTATATCTGAAATGCCTATCGGCACCTATTTTTGAAATGCCTATCGGATACTACATCTGAAATGCCTATCAGCACCTATATTTGAAATGCCTATCGGCAACCATATCTGGAATGCCTATCGGCACCTATATTTGAAATGCCTATCGGCTTCTAATTCTGAAATGCCTATCGGCACCTATATTTGAAATGCCTATCGGCTTCTATATCTGAAATGCCTATCGACACCTATTTTTAAAATGGCAATCGGCAACTATATCTGAAATGCCTATCGGCACCTATATCTGAAATGCCTATCGGCACTTATTTTTGAAATGCCTATCATGAACTACATCTGAAATGCCTATCAGCACCTATATTTGAAATGCCTATCGGCAACCATATCTGGAATGCCTATCGGCACCTATATTTGAAATGCCTATCGGCTTCTAATTCTGAAATGCCTATCGGCACCTATTTTTAAAATGCCAATCGGCAACTATATCTGAAATGCCTATCGGCACCTATATCTGAAATGCCTATCGGCACTTATTTTTGAAATGCCTATCGGAAACTACATCTGAAATGCCTATCAGCACCTATATTTGAAATGCCTATCGGCAACCATATCTGGAATGCCTATCGGCACCTATATTTGAAATGCCTATCGGCTTCTATATCTGAAATGCCTATCATCACCTATTTTTAAAATGCCAATCGGCAACTATATCTGAAATGCCTATCGGCACCTATTTTTGAAATGCCTATCGGAAACTACTTCTGAAATGCCTATCAGCACCTATATTTGAAATGCCTATCGGCAACCATATCTGGAATGCCTATCAACACCTATATTTGAAATGCCTATCGGCTTCTATATCTGAAATGCCTATCGGCACGTATTTTAAAAATGCCTATCGAGACCTATTTTTAAAATGCCAATCGGCAACTATATCTGAAATGCCCATCGGCACCCATATCTGAAATGCCGATCGGCACCCATTTCTGAAATGCCTATCAGCACCTTTTTTTAAAATGCCAATCGGCAACTATATCTGAAATGCCTATCGGCACCTATATCTGAAATGCCTAACGGCACCTATATCTGAAATGCCTATCGGCACCTATTTTTTAAATGCCTTTCGGAAACTACATCTGAAATGCCTATCTGCACCTATATTTGAAATGCCTATCGGCAACCATATCTGAAATGCCTATCGACATCTATATTTGAAATACCTATCGGCTTCTATATCTGAAATGCCTATCGGCACCTATTTTTAAAATGCCAATCGGCAACTATATCTGAAGTGCCTATCGGCACCTATATCTGAAATGCCCATCGGCACCTATTTTTGAAATGCCTATCGGAAACTACATCTGAAATGCCTATCAGCACCTATATTAGAAATGCCTATCGGCAACCACATCAGAAATGCCTATCGGCACTTATATCTGAAATGCCTTTCGGCATTTATATCTGAAATGCCTATCGGCACCTATTTTTGAAATGCCTATCGGAAACTGCATCTGAAATGCCTATCAGCACCTATATTTGAAATGCCTATCGGCAACCATATCTGGAATGCCTATCGGCACCTATATTTGAAATGCCTATCGGCTTCTAAATCTGAAATGCCTATCGGCACCTATTTTTATAATGCCAATCGGCAACTATATCTGAAATGCCTATCGGCACCTATATCTGAAATGCCTATCGGCACCTATTTTTGAAATGCCTATCGGAAACTACATCTGAAATGCCTATCAGCACCTATATTTGAAATGCCTATCGGCAACCATATCTGGAATGCCTATCGGCACCTATATTTGAAATGCCTATCGGCTTCTATATCTGAAATGCCTATCGGCACCTATTTTAAAATGCCAATCGGCAACTATATCTGAAATGCCTATCGGCACCTATATCTGAAATGCCTATCGGCACTTATTTTTGAAATGCCTATCGGAAAATACATCTGAAATACCTATCAGCACCTATATTTGAAATGCCTATCGGCAACCATATCTGGAATGCCTATCGGCACCTATATTTGAAATGCCTATTGGCTTCTATATTTGAAATGCCTATCGGCACCTATTTTTAAAATGCCAATCGGCAACTATATCTGAAATGCCTATCGGCACCTATATCTGAAATGCCTATCGGCACTTATTTTTAAAATGCTTATCGGAAACTACATCTGAAATGCCTATCAACACCTATGTTTGAAATGCCTATCGGCAACCATATCTGGAATGCTTATCGGCACCTATATTTAAAATGCCTATCGGCTTCTATATCTGAAATGCCTATCGGCACCTATTTTTAAAATGCCAATCGGCAACTATATCTAAAATGCCTATCGGCACCTATATCTGATATGCCTATCGGCACCTATTTTTGAAATGCCTATCGGAAACTACATCTGAAATGCCTATCAGCACCTATATTTGAAATGCCTATTGGCAACCATATCTGGAATGCCTATCGGCACCTATATTTGAACTGCCTATCGGCTTCTATATCTGAAATGCCTATCGGCACCTATTTTTAAATGCCAATCGGCAACTATATCTGAAGTTCCTATCGGCACCTATATCTGAAATGCCTATCGGCACCTATTTTTGAAATGCCTATCGGAAACTACTTCTGAAATGCCTATCAGCACCTATATTTGAAATGCCTATCGGCAACCATATCTGGAATGCCTATCGGCACCTATATTTGAAATGCCTATCGGCTTCTATATCTGAAATGCCTATCGGCACGTATTTTAAAAATGCCTATCGACACCTATTTTTAAAATGCCAATCGGCAACTATATCTAAAATGCCTATCGGCACCCATATCTGAAATGCCGATCGGCACCCATATCTGAAATGCCTATCAGCACCTTTTTTTAAAATGCCAATCGGCAACTATATCTGAAATGCCTATCGGCACCTATATCTGAAATGCCTATCGGCTCCT
Source organism: Venustoraphidia nigricollis (assembly GCA_034508555.1). NCBI lineage: Eukaryota > Metazoa > Arthropoda > Insecta > Raphidioptera > Raphidiidae > Venustoraphidia > Venustoraphidia nigricollis. The sequence goes on from JAVRKA010000658.1 coordinate 28,345, forward strand.
ATTTTTTAAATGCCTTTCGGAAACTACATCTGAAATGCCTATCTGCACCTATATTTGAAATGCCTATCGGCAACCATATCTGAAATGCCTATCGACATCTATATTTGAAATACCTATCGACTTCTATATCTGAAATGCCTATCGGCACCTATATCTGAAATGCCCATCGGCACCTATTTTTGAAATGCCTATCGGAAACTACATCTGAAATGCCTATCAGCACCTATATTAGAAATGCCTATCGGCAACCACATCAGAAATGCCTATCGGCACCTATATCTGAAATGCCTTTCGCCATTTATATCTGAAACGCCTATCGACACCTATATTTAAATGCCTATCGGCACCTATATTTTAAATGCCTATTGGCAACTATACGTGATATGCCTATCGGCACCTATATCTGAAATGCCTATCGGCACCTATTTTTGAAATGCCTATCGGAAACTACATCTGAAATGCCTATCGGCACCTATTTTTAAAATGCCAATCGGCAACTATATCTGAAATGCCTATCGGCACCTATATCTGAAATGCCTATCGGCACCTTTTTTTTAAATGCCTATCGGAAACTACATCTGAAATGCCTATCAGCACCTATATTTGAAATGCCTATCGGAAACCATATCTGGAATGCCTATCGGCACCTATATTTGAAATGCCTATCGGCTTCTATATCTGAAATGCCTATCGGCACCTATTTTTAAGATGCCAATTGGCAACTATATCTGAAATGCCTATCGGCACCTATATTTGAAATGCCTATCGGCAACCGTATCTGGAATGCCTATGGGCACCTATATTTGAAATGCCTATCGGCTTCTATATCTGAAATGCCTATCGGCACCTATTTTTAAAATGCCAATCGGCAACTATATCTGAAATGCCTATCGGCACCTATATCTGAAATGCCAATCGGCACCTATTTTTGAAATGCCTATCGCAAACTACATCTGAAATGCCTATTAGCACCTATATTTGAAATGCCTATCGGCAACCATATCTGGAATGCGTATCGGCACCTATATTTGAAATGCCTATCGGCTTCTAAATCTGAAATGCCTATCGGCACCTATTTTTATAATGCCAATCGGCAACTATATCTGAAATGCCTATCGGCACCTATATCTGAAATGCCTATCGGCACCTATTTTTGAAATGCCTATCGGAAACTACATCTGAAATGCCTATCAGCACCTATATTTGAAATGCCTATCGGCAACCATATCTGGAATGCCTATCGGCACCTATATTTGAAATGCCTATCGGCTTCTATACCTGAAATGCCTATCGGCACCTATTTTTAAAATGCCAATCGGCAACTATATCTGAAATGCCTATCGGCACCTATATCTGAAATGCCTATCGGAACTTATTTTTGAAATGCCTATCGGAAACTACATCTGAAATGTCTATCAGCACCTATATTTGAAATGCCTATCGGCAACCATATCTGGAATGCCTATCGGCACCTATATTTGAAATGCCTATCGGCTTCTATATCTGAAATGCCTATCGGCACCTATTTTTAAAATGCCAATCGGCAACTATATCTGAAATGCCTATCGGCACCTATATCTGAAATGCCCATCGGGACCTATTTTTGAAATGCCTATCGGAAACTACATCTGAAATGCCTATCAGCACCTATATTAGAAATGCCTATCGGCAACCACATCAGAAATGCCTATCGGCACCTATATCTGAAATGCCTTTCGGCATTTATATCTGAAATGCCTATCGACACCTATATTTGAAATGTTTATCGGCACCTATATTTTAAATGCCTATTGGCAACTATATCTGATATGCCTATCGGCACCTATATTTGAAATGCCTATCGGCACCTATTTTTGAAATGCCTATCGGAAACTACATCTGAAATGCCTATCGGCACCTATTTTTAAAATGCCAATCGGCAACTATATCTGAAATGCCTATCGGCACCTATATCTGAAATGCCTATCGGCACCTATTCTTGAAATGCCTATCGGAAACTACATCTGAAATGCCTATCAGCACCTATATTTGAAATGCCTATCGGCAACCAGATCTGGAATGCCTATCGGCACCTATATTTAAAATGCCTATCGGCTACTATATCTGAAATGCCTATCGGCACCTATTTTTAAGATGCCAATTGGCAACTATATCTGAAATGCCTATCGGCACCTATATTTGAAATGCCTATCGGCAACCGTATCTAGAATGCCTATCGGCACCTATATTTGAAATGCCTATCGGCTTCTATATCTGAAATGCCTATCGGCACCTGTTTTTGATAGGCCTATCGGAAACTACATCTGAAATGCCTATCAGCACCTATATTTGAAATGCCTATCGGCAACCATATCTGAAATGCCTATCAACACCTATATTTGAAATACCTATCAGCTTCTATATCTGAAATGCCTATCGGCACCTATTTTTAAAATGCCAATCGGCAACTATATCTGAAATGCCTATCGGCACCTATATCTGAAATGCCTATCGGCACCTATTTTTGATAGGCCTTACGAAAACTACATCTGAAATGCCTATCAGCACCTATATTTGAAATGCCTATCGGCAACCATATCTGGAATGCCTATCAGCACCTATATTTGAAATGCCTATCGGCAACCAAATGTGAAATGCCTATCGACACCTATATTTGAAATACCTATCGGCTTCTATATCTGAAATGCCTATCGGCACCTATTTTTAAAGTGGCAATCGGCAACTATATCTGAAATGCCTATCGGCACCTATATCTGAAATGCCTATCGGCACCAATTTTTGAAATGCCGATCGGAATTTACATCTGAAATGCCTATCAGCACCTATATTTGAAATGCCTATCGGCAACTATATCTGGAATGCCTATCGGCACCTATATTTGAAATGCCTATCGGCTTCTATATCTGTAATGCCTATTGGCACCTATTTTTAAAATGCCAATCGGCAACCACATCAGTAATGCCTATCGGCACCTATATCTGAAATGCCTTTCGGCATTTATGTCTGAAATGCCTATCGACACCTATATTTGAAATGCCTATCGGCACCTATATTTTAAATGCCTATCGGCAACTATATCTGATATGCCTATCGGCACCTATATCTGAAATGCCTATCGGCACCTATTTTTAAAATGCCAATCGGCAACTATATCTGAAATGCCTTTCGGCACCTATATCTGAAATGCCTATCGGCACCTATTTTTTAAATGCCTATCGGAAACTACATCTGAAATGCCTATCAGCACCTATATTTGAAATGCCTATCGGCAACAATATCTGGAATGCCTATCGGCACCTATATTTGAAATGCCTATCGGCTTCTATATCTGAAATGCCTATCGGCACCTATTTTTAAAATGCCAATCGGCAACCACATCAGAAATGCATATCGGCACCTATATCTGAAATGCCTTTCGGCATTTTTATCTGAAATGCCTATCGACACCTATATTTGAAATACCTATCGGCTTCTATATCTGAAATGCCTATCGGCACCTATTTTTAAAATGTTAATCGGCAACTATATCTGAAATGCCTATCGGCACCTATATCTGAAATGCCTATCGGCACCTATATCTGAAATGCCTATCGGCACCTATTTTTGAAATGCCTATCGGAAACTACTTCTGAAATGCCTATCAGCACCTATATTTGAAATGCCTATCGGCAACCATATCTATTATGCCTATCGGCACCTATATTTGAAATGCCTTTCGGCTTCTATATATGAAATGCTTATCGGCACGTATTTTAAAAATGCCTATCGGCACCTATTTTTAAAATGCCAATCGGCAACTATATCTGAAATGCCTATCGGCACCCATATCTGAAATGCCTATCGGCACCCATATCTGAAATGCCTATCAGCACCTTTTTTTAAAATGCCAATCGGCAACTATATCTGAAATGCCTATCGCACCTATATCTGAAATGCCTATCGGCACCTATTTTTGAAATGCCTATCGGAAACTACATCTGAAATGCCTATCAGCACCTATATTTGAAATGCCTATCGGCAACCATATCTGGAATGCCTATCGGCACCTATATTTATAATGCCTATCGGCTTCTATATCTGAAATGCCTATCGGCACCTATTTTTAAAATGCCAATCGGCAACTATATCTGAAATGCCTATCGGCACCTATATCTGATATGCCTATCGGCACCTATTTTTGAAATGCCTATCGGAAACTACATCTGAAATGCCTATCAGCACCTATATTTGAAATGCCTATCGGCAACCATATCTGGAATGCCTATCGGCACCTATGTTTGAAATGCCTATCGGCTTCTATATTTGAAATGCCTATCGGCACCTATTTTTAAAATGCCAATTGGCAACTATATCTGATATGCATATCGGCATCTATAACTGAAATGCCAATCGGCACCTATTTTTGAAATGCCTATCGCAAACTACATCTGAAATGCCTATTAGCACCTATATTTGAAATGCCTATCGGCAACCATATCTGGAATGCCTATCGGCACCTATATTTGAAATGCCTATCGGCTTCTAAATCTGAAATGCCTATCGGCACCTATTTTTATAATGCCAATCGGCAAATATATCTGAAATGCCTATCGGCACCTATATCTGAAATGCCTATCGGCACCTATTTTTGAAATGCCTATCGGAAACTACATCTGAAATGCCTATCAGCACCTATATTTGAAATGCCTATCGGCAACCATATCTGGAATGCCTATCGGCACATATATTTGAAATGCTTATCGGCTTCTATATCTGAAATGCCTACCGGCACCTATTTTTAAAATGCCAATCGGCTACTATATCTGAAATGCCTATCGGCACCTATATCTGAAATGCCTATCGGCACTTATTTTTGAAATGCCTATCGGAAACTACATCTGAAATGCCTATCAGCACCTATATTTGAAATGCCTATCGGCAACCATATCTGGAATGCCTATCGGCACCTATATTTGAAATGCCTATCAGCTTCTATATCTGAAATGCCTATCGGCACCTATTTTTAAAATGCCAATCGGCAACTATATCTGAAATGCCTATCGGCACCTATTTTTGAAATGCCTATCTGAAACTACTTCTGAAATGCCTATCAGCACCTATATTTGAAATGCCTATCGGCAACCATATCTGGAATGCCTATCGGCACCTATATTTGAAATTCCTATCGGCTTCTATATCTGAAATGCCTATAGGCACGTATTTTAAAAATGCCTATCGGCACCTATTTTTAAAATGCCAATCGGCAACTATATCTGAAATGCCTATCGCCACCCATATCTGAAATGCCTATCGGCACCCATTTCTGAAATGCCTATCAGCACCTTTTTTTAAAATGCCAATCGGCAACTATATCTGAAATGCCTATCGGCACCTATATCTGAAATGCCTAACGGCACCTATATCTGAAATGCCTATCGGCACCTATTTTTTAAATGCCTTTCGGAAACTACATCTGAAATGCCTATCTGCACCTATATTTGAAATGCCTATCGGCAACCATATCTGAAATGCCTATCGACATCTATATTTGAAATACCTATCGGCTTCTATATCTGAAATGCCTATCGGCACCTATTTTTAAAATGCCAATCGGCAACTATATCTGAAGTGCCTATCGGCACCTATATCTGAAATGCCCATCGGCACCTATTTTTGAAATGCCTATCGGAAACTACATCTGAAATGCCTATCAGCACCTATATTAGAAATGCCTATCGGCAACCACATCAGAAATGCCTATCGGCACTTATATCTGAAATGCCTTTCGGCATTTATATCTGAAATGCCTATCGACACCTATATTTGAAATGCCTATCGGCACCTATATTTTAAATGCCTATTGGCAACTATATCTGATATGCATATCGGCACCTATATCTGAAATGCCTATCGGCATCTATTTTTGAAATGCCTATCGGAAACTACATCTGAAATGCCTATCGGCACCTATTTTTAAAATGCCAATCGGCAACTATATCTGAAATGCCTATCGGCACCTATATCTGAAATGCCTATCGGCACCTATATCTGAAATGCCTATCGGCACCTATTTTTGAAATGCCTATCGGAAACTACTTCTGAAATGCCTATCAGCACCTATATTTGAAATGCCTATCGGCAACCATATCTGGAATGCCTATCGGCACCTATATTTGAAATGCCTATCGGCTTCTATATCTGAAATGCCTATCAGGACGTATTTTAAAAATGCCTATCAGCACCTATTTTTAAAATGCAATTCGGCAACTATATCTGAAATGCCTATCGGCACCCATATCTGAAATGCCTATCGGCACCCATATCTGAAATGCCTATCAGCACCTTTTTTTAAAATGCCAATCGGCAACTATATCTGAAATGCCTATCGGCACCTATTTTTGAAATGCCTATCGGAGACTACATCTGAAATGCCTATCAGCACCTATATTTGAAATGCCTATCGGCAACCATATCTGGAATGCCTATCGGCACCTATGTTTGAAATGCCTATCGGCTTCTATATTTGAAATGCCTATCGGCACCTATTTTTAAAATGCCAATTGGCAACTATATCTGATATGCTTATCGGCATCTATAACTGAAATGCCAATCGGCACCTATTTTTGAAATGCCTATTGCAAACTACATCTGAAATGCCTATTAGCACCTATATTTGAAATGCCTATCGGCAACCATATCTGGAATGCCTATCGGCACCTATATTTGAAATGCCTATCGGCTTCTAAATCTGAAATGCCTATCGGCACCTATTTTTATAATGCAAATCGGCAACTATATCTGAAATGCCTATCGGCACCTATATCTGAAATGCCTATCGGCACCTATTTTTGAAATGCCTATCGGAAACTACATCTGAAATGCCTATCAGCACCTATATTTGAAATGCCTATCGGCAACCATATTTGGAATGCTTATCGGCACCTATATTTGAAATGCCTATCGGCTTCTATATCTGAAATGCCTATCAGGACGTATTTTAAAAATGCCTATCAGCACCTATTTTTAAAATGCAATTCGGCAACTATATCTGAAATGCCTATCGGCACCCATATCTGAAATGCCTATCGGCACCCATATCTGAAATGCCTATCAGCACCTTTTTTTAAAATGCCAATCGGCAACTATATCTGAAATGCCTATCGGCACCTATTTTTGAAATGCCTATCGGAGACTACATCTGAAATGCCTATCAGCACCTATATTTGAAATGCCTATCGGCAACCATATCTGGAATGCCTATCGGCACCTATGTTTGAAATGCCTATCGGCTTCTATATTTGAAATGCCTATCGGCACCTATTTTTAAAATGCCAATTGGCAACTATATCTGATATGCTTATCGGCATCTATAACTGAAATGCCAATCGGCACCTATTTTTGAAATGCCTATTGCAAACTACATCTGAAATGCCTATTAGCACCTATATTTGAAATGCCTATCGGCAACCATATCTGGAATGCCTATCGGCACCTATATTTGAAATGCCTATCGGCTTCTAAATCTGAAATGCCTATCGGCACCTATTTTTATAATGCAAATCGGCAACTATATCTGAAATGCCTATCGGCACCTATATCTGAAATGCCTATCGGCACCTATTTTTGAAATGCCTATCGGAAACTACATCTGAAATGCCTATCAGCACCTATATTTGAAATGCCTATCGGCAACCATATTTGGAATGCTTATCGGCACCTATATTTGAAATGCCTATCGGCTTCTATATCTGAAATGCCTATCGGCACCTATTTTTAAAATGCCAATCGGCAACTATATCTGAAATGCCTATCGGCACCTATATCTGAAATGCCTATCGGCACTTATTTTTGAAATGCCTATCGGAAACTACATCTGAAATGCCTATCAGCACCTATATTTGAAATGCCTATCGGCAACCATATCTGGAATGCCAATCGGCACCTATATTTGAAATGCCTATCGGCTTCTATATCTGAAATGCCTATCGGCACCTATTTTTAAAATGCCAATCGGCAACTATATCTGAAATGTCTATCGGCACCTATTTTTGAAATGCCTATCGGAAACTACTTCTGAAATGCCTATCAGCACCTATATTTGAAATGCCTATCGGCAACCATATCTGGAATGCCTATCGGCACCTATATTTGAAATGCCTATCGGCTTCTATATCTGAAATGCCTATCTGCACGTATTTTAAAAATGCCTATCGGCACCTATTTTTAAAATGCCAATCGGCAACTATATCTGAAATGCCTATCGGCACCCATATCTGAAATGCCTATCGGCACCCATTTCTGAAATGCCTATCAGCACCTTTTTTTAAAATGCCAATCGGCAACTATATCTGTAATGCCTATCGGCACCTATATCTGAAATGCCTATCGGCACCTATTTTTTAAATGCCTTTCGGAAACTACATCTGAAATGCCTATTTGCACCTATATTTGAAATGCCTATCGGCAACCATATCTGAAATGCCTATCGACATCTATATTTGAAATACCTATCGGCTTCTATATCTGAAATGCCTATCGGCACCTATTTTTAAAATGCCAATCGGCAACTATATCTGAAGTGCCTATCGGCACCTATATCTGAAATGCCCATCGGCACCTATTTTTGAAATGCCTATCGGAAACTACATCTGAAATGTCTATCGGCACCTATTTTTAAAATGCCAATCGGCAACTATATCTGAAATGCCTATCGGCACCTATATCTGAAATGCCTATCGGCACCTATTTTTGAAATGCCTATCGGAAACTACTTCTGAAATGCCTATCAGCACCTATATTTGAAATGCCTATCGGCAACCATATCTGGAATGCCTATCGGCACCTATATTTGAAATGCCTATCGGCTTCTATATCTGAAATGCCTATCGGCAAGTATTTTAAAAATGCCTACCGGCACCTATTTTTAAAATGCCAATCGGCAACTATATCTGAAATGCCTATCGGCACCCATATCGGAAATGCCTATCGGCACCCATATTTGAAATGCCTATCGGCACCTTTTTTTAAAATGCCAATCGGCAACTATATCTGAAATGCCTATCGGCACCTATATCTGAAATGCCTATCGGCACCTATTTTTGAAATGCCTATCGGAAACTACATCTGAAATGCCTATCAGCACCTATATTTGAAATGCCTATCGGCGACCATATCTGGAATGCCTATCGGCACCTATATTTAAAATGCCTATCGGCTTCTATATCTGAAATGCCTATCGGCACCTATTTTTAAAATGCCAATCGGCAACTATATCTGAAATGCCTATCGGCACCTATATCTGATATGCCTATCGGCACCTATTTTTGAAATGCCTATCGGAAACTACATCTGAAATGCCTATCAGCACCTATATTTGAAATGCCTATCGGCAACCACATCAGAAATGCCTATCGGCACCTACATTTGAACTGCCTATCGGCTTCTATATCTGAAATGCCTATCGGCACCTATTTTTAAAATGCCAATCGGCAACTATATCTGAAGTGCCTATCGGCACCTATATCTGAAATGCCTATCGGCACCTATTTTTGAAATGCCTATCGGAAACTACATCTGAAATGCCTATCAGCACCTATATTTGAAATGCCTATCGGCAACCATATCTGGAATGCCTATCGGCACCTATGTTTGAAATGCCTATCGGCTTCTATATTTAAAATGCCTATCGGCATCTATTTTTAAAATGCCAATTGGCAACTATATCTGATATGCTTATCGGCATCTATAACTGAAATGCCAATCGGCACCTATTTTTGAAATGCCTATCGCAAACTACATCTGAAATGCCTATTAGCACCTATATTTGAAATGCCTATCGGCTTATAAATCTGAAATGCCTATCGGCACCTATTTTTATAATGCCAATCGGCAACTATATCTGAAATGCCTATCGGCACCTATATCTGAAATGCCTATCGGCACCTATTTTTGAAATGCCTATCGGAAACTACATCTGAAATGCCTATCAGCACCTATATTTGAAATGCCTATCGGCAACCATATCTGGAATGCCTATCGGCACCTATATTTGAAATGCCTATCGGCTTCTATATCTGAAATGCCTATCGGCACGTATTTTAAAAATGCCTACCGGCACCTATTTTTAAAATGCCAATCGGCAACTATATCTGAAATGCCTATCGGCACCCATATCGGAAATGCCTATCGGCACCCATATTTGAAATGCCTATCGGCACCTTTTTTTAAAATGCCAATCGGCAACTATATCTGAAATGCCTATCGGCACCTATATCTGAAATGCCTATCGGCACCTATTTTTGAAATGCCTATCGGAAACTACATCTGAAATGCCTATCAGCACCTATATTTAAAATGCCTATCGGCAACCATATCTGGAATGCCTATCGGCACCTATATTTAAAATGCCTATCGGCTTCTATATCTGAAATGCCTATCGGCACCTATTTTTAAAATGCCAATCGGCAACTATATCTGAAATGCCTATCGGCACCTATATCTGATATGCCTATAGGCACCTATTTTTGAAATGCCTATCGGAAACTACATCTGAAATGCCTATCAGCACCTATATTTGAAATGCCTATTGGCAACCATATCTGGAATGCCTATCGGCACCTATATTTGAACTGCCTATCGGCTTCTATATTTAAAATGCCTATCGGCACCTATTTTTAAAATGCCAATCGGCAACTATATCTGAAGTGCCTATCGGCACCTATATCTGAAATGCCTATCGGCACCTATTTTTGAAATGCCTATCGGAAACTACATCTGAAATGCCTATCAGCACCTTTATTTGAAATGCCTATCGGCAACCATATCTGGAATGCCTATCGGCACCTATGTTTGAAATGCCTATCGGCTTCTATATTTGAAATGCCTATCGGCACCTATTTTTAAAATGCCAATTGGCAACTATATCTGATATGCTTATCGGCATCTATAACTGAAATGCCAATCGGCACCTATTTTTGAAATGCCTATCGCAAACTACATCTGAAATGCCTATTAGCACCTATATTTGAAATGCCTTTCGGCAACCATATCTGGAATGCCTATCGGCACCTATATTTGAAATGCCTATCGGCTTCTAAATCTGAAATGCCTATCGGCACCTATTTTTATAATGCCAATCGGCAACTATATCTGAAATGCCTATCGGCACCTATATCTGAAATGCCTATCGGCACCTATTTTTGAAATGCCTATCGGATACTACATCTGAAATGCCTATCAGCACCTATATTTGAAATGCCTATCGGCAACCATATCTGGAATGCCTATCGGCACCTATATTTGAAATGCCTATCGGCTTCTAATTCTGAAATGCCTATCGGCACCTATATTTGAAATGCCTATCGGCTTCTATATCTGAAATGCCTATCGACACCTATTTTTAAAATGGCAATCGGCAACTATATCTGAAATGCCTATCGGCACCTATATCTGAAATGCCTATCGGCACTTATTTTTGAAATGCCTATCATGAACTACATCTGAAATGCCTATCAGCACCTATATTTGAAATGCCTATCGGCAACCATATCTGGAATGCCTATCGGCACCTATATTTGAAATGCCTATCGGCTTCTAATTCTGAAATGCCTATCGGCACCTATTTTTAAAATGCCAATCGGCAACTATATCTGAAATGCCTATCGGCACCTATATCTGAAATGCCTATCGGCACTTATTTTTGAAATGCCTATCGGAAACTACATCTGAAATGCCTATCAGCACCTATATTTGAAATGCCTATCGGCAACCATATCTGGAATGCCTATCGGCACCTATATTTGAAATGCCTATCGGCTTCTATATCTGAAATGCCTATCATCACCTATTTTTAAAATGCCAATCGGCAACTATATCTGAAATGCCTATCGGCACCTATTTTTGAAATGCCTATCGGAAACTACTTCTGAAATGCCTATCAGCACCTATATTTGAAATGCCTATCGGCAACCATATCTGGAATGCCTATCAACACCTATATTTGAAATGCCTATCGGCTTCTATATCTGAAATGCCTATCGGCACGTATTTTAAAAATGCCTATCGAGACCTATTTTTAAAATGCCAATCGGCAACTATATCTGAAATGCCCATCGGCACCCATATCTGAAATGCCGATCGGCACCCATTTCTGAAATGCCTATCAGCACCTTTTTTTAAAATGCCAATCGGCAACTATATCTGAAATGCCTATCGGCACCTATATCTGAAATGCCTAACGGCACCTATATCTGAAATGCCTATCGGCACCTATTTTTTAAATGCCTTTCGGAAACTACATCTGAAATGCCTATCTGCACCTATATTTGAAATGCCTATCGGCAACCATATCTGAAATGCCTATCGACATCTATATTTGAAATACCTATCGGCTTCTATATCTGAAATGCCTATCGGCACCTATTTTTAAAATGCCAATCGGCAACTATATCTGAAGTGCCTATCGGCACCTATATCTGAAATGCCCATCGGCACCTATTTTTGAAATGCCTATCGGAAACTACATCTGAAATGCCTATCAGCACCTATATTAGAAATGCCTATCGGCAACCACATCAGAAATGCCTATCGGCACTTATATCTGAAATGCCTTTCGGCATTTATATCTGAAATGCCTATCGGCACCTATTTTTGAAATGCCTATCGGAAACTGCATCTGAAATGCCTATCAGCACCTATATTTGAAATGCCTATCGGCAACCATATCTGGAATGCCTATCGGCACCTATATTTGAAATGCCTATCGGCTTCTAAATCTGAAATGCCTATCGGCACCTATTTTTATAATGCCAATCGGCAACTATATCTGAAATGCCTATCGGCACCTATATCTGAAATGCCTATCGGCACCTATTTTTGAAATGCCTATCGGAAACTACATCTGAAATGCCTATCAGCACCTATATTTGAAATGCCTATCGGCAACCATATCTGGAATGCCTATCGGCACCTATATTTGAAATGCCTATCGGCTTCTATATCTGAAATGCCTATCGGCACCTATTTTAAAATGCCAATCGGCAACTATATCTGAAATGCCTATCGGCACCTATATCTGAAATGCCTATCGGCACTTATTTTTGAAATGCCTATCGGAAAATACATCTGAAATACCTATCAGCACCTATATTTGAAATGCCTATCGGCAACCATATCTGGAATGCCTATCGGCACCTATATTTGAAATGCCTATTGGCTTCTATATTTGAAATGCCTATCGGCACCTATTTTTAAAATGCCAATCGGCAACTATATCTGAAATGCCTATCGGCACCTATATCTGAAATGCCTATCGGCACTTATTTTTAAAATGCTTATCGGAAACTACATCTGAAATGCCTATCAACACCTATGTTTGAAATGCCTATCGGCAACCATATCTGGAATGCTTATCGGCACCTATATTTAAAATGCCTATCGGCTTCTATATCTGAAATGCCTATCGGCACCTATTTTTAAAATGCCAATCGGCAACTATATCTAAAATGCCTATCGGCACCTATATCTGATATGCCTATCGGCACCTATTTTTGAAATGCCTATCGGAAACTACATCTGAAATGCCTATCAGCACCTATATTTGAAATGCCTATTGGCAACCATATCTGGAATGCCTATCGGCACCTATATTTGAACTGCCTATCGGCTTCTATATCTGAAATGCCTATCGGCACCTATTTTTAAATGCCAATCGGCAACTATATCTGAAGTTCCTATCGGCACCTATATCTGAAATGCCTATCGGCACCTATTTTTGAAATGCCTATCGGAAACTACTTCTGAAATGCCTATCAGCACCTATATTTGAAATGCCTATCGGCAACCATATCTGGAATGCCTATCGGCACCTATATTTGAAATGCCTATCGGCTTCTATATCTGAAATGCCTATCGGCACGTATTTTAAAAATGCCTATCGACACCTATTTTTAAAATGCCAATCGGCAACTATATCTAAAATGCCTATCGGCACCCATATCTGAAATGCCGATCGGCACCCATATCTGAAATGCCTATCAGCACCTTTTTTTAAAATGCCAATCGGCAACTATATCTGAAATGCCTATCGGCACCTATATCTGAAATGCCTATCGGCTCCTATTTTTTAAATGCCTTTCGGAAACTACATCTGAAATGCCTATCTGCACCTATATTTGAAATGCCTATCGGCAACCATATCTGAAATGCCTATCGACATCTATATTTGAAATACCTATCGACTTCTATATCTGAAATGCCTATCGGCACCTATATCTGAAATGCCCATCGGCACCTATTTTTGAAATGCCTATCGGAAACTACATCTGAAATGCCTATCAGCACCTATATTAGAAATGCCTATCGGCAACCACATCAGAAATGCCTATCGGCACCTATATCTGAAATGCCTTTCGCCATTTATATCTGAAACGCCTATCGACACCTATATTTAAATGCCTATCGGCACCTATATTTTAAATGCCTATTGGCAACTATACGTGATATGCCTATCGGCACCTATATCTGAAATGCCTATCGGCACCTATTTTTGAAATGCCTATCGGAAACTACATCTGAAATGCCTATCGGCACCTATTTTTAAAATGCCAATCGGCAACTATATCTGAAATGCCTATCGGCACCTATATCTGAAATGCCTATCGGCACCTTTTTTTTAAATGCCTATCGGAAACTACATCTGAAATGCCTATCAGCACCTATATTTGAAATGCCTATCGGAAACCATATCTGGAATGCCTATCGGCACCTATATTTGAAATGCCTATCGGCTTCTATATCTGAAATGCCTATCGGCACCTATTTTTAAGATGCCAATTGGCAACTATATCTGAAATGCCTATCGGCACCTATATTTGAAATGCCTATCGGCAACCGTATCTGGAATGCCTATGGGCACCTATATTTGAAATGCCTATCGGCTTCTATATCTGAAATGCCTATCGGCACCTATTTTTAAAATGCCAATCGGCAACTATATCTGAAATGCCTATCGGCACCTATATCTGAAATGCCAATCGGCACCTATTTTTGAAATGCCTATCGCAAACTACATCTGAAATGCCTATTAGCACCTATATTTGAAATGCCTATCGGCAACCATATCTGGAATGCGTATCGGCACCTATATTTGAAATGCCTATCGGCTTCTAAATCTGAAATGCCTATCGGCACCTATTTTTATAATGCCAATCGGCAACTATATCTGAAATGCCTATCGGCACCTATATCTGAAATGCCTATCGGCACCTATTTTTGAAATGCCTATCGGAAACTACATCTGAAATGCCTATCAGCACCTATATTTGAAATGCCTATCGGCAACCATATCTGGAATGCCTATCGGCACCTATATTTGAAATGCCTATCGGCTTCTATACCTGAAATGCCTATCGGCACCTATTTTTAAAATGCCAATCGGCAACTATATCTGAAATGCCTATCGGCACCTATATCTGAAATGCCTATCGGAACTTATTTTTGAAATGCCTATCGGAAACTACATCTGAAATGTCTATCAGCACCTATATTTGAAATGCCTATCGGCAACCATATCTGGAATGCCTATCGGCACCTATATTTGAAATGCCTATCGGCTTCTATATCTGAAATGCCTATCGGCACCTATTTTTAAAATGCCAATCGGCAACTATATCTGAAATGCCTATCGGCACCTATATCTGAAATGCCCATCGGGACCTATTTTTGAAATGCCTATCGGAAACTACATCTGAAATGCCTATCAGCACCTATATTAGAAATGCCTATCGGCAACCACATCAGAAATGCCTATCGGCACCTATATCTGAAATGCCTTTCGGCATTTATATCTGAAATGCCTATCGACACCTATATTTGAAATGTTTATCGGCACCTATATTTTAAATGCCTATTGGCAACTATATCTGATATGCCTATCGGCACCTATATTTGAAATGCCTATCGGCACCTATTTTTGAAATGCCTATCGGAAACTACATCTGAAATGCCTATCGGCACCTATTTTTAAAATGCCAATCGGCAACTATATCTGAAATGCCTATCGGCACCTATATCTGAAATGCCTATCGGCACCTATTCTTGAAATGCCTATCGGAAACTACATCTGAAATGCCTATCAGCACCTATATTTGAAATGCCTATCGGCAACCAGATCTGGAATGCCTATCGGCACCTATATTTAAAATGCCTATCGGCTACTATATCTGAAATGCCTATCGGCACCTATTTTTAAGATGCCAATTGGCAACTATATCTGAAATGCCTATCGGCACCTATATTTGAAATGCCTATCGGCAACCGTATCTAGAATGCCTATCGGCACCTATATTTGAAATGCCTATCGGCTTCTATATCTGAAATGCCTATCGGCACCTGTTTTTGATAGGCCTATCGGAAACTACATCTGAAATGCCTATCAGCACCTATATTTGAAATGCCTATCGGCAACCATATCTGAAATGCCTATCAACACCTATATTTGAAATACCTATCAGCTTCTATATCTGAAATGCCTATCGGCACCTATTTTTAAAATGCCAATCGGCAACTATATCTGAAATGCCTATCGGCACCTATATCTGAAATGCCTATCGGCACCTATTTTTGATAGGCCTTACGAAAACTACATCTGAAATGCCTATCAGCACCTATATTTGAAATGCCTATCGGCAACCATATCTGGAATGCCTATCAGCACCTATATTTGAAATGCCTATCGGCAACCAAATGTGAAATGCCTATCGACACCTATATTTGAAATACCTATCGGCTTCTATATCTGAAATGCCTATCGGCACCTATTTTTAAAGTGGCAATCGGCAACTATATCTGAAATGCCTATCGGCACCTATATCTGAAATGCCTATCGGCACCAATTTTTGAAATGCCGATCGGAATTTACATCTGAAATGCCTATCAGCACCTATATTTGAAATGCCTATCGGCAACTATATCTGGAATGCCTATCGGCACCTATATTTGAAATGCCTATCGGCTTCTATATCTGTAATGCCTATTGGCACCTATTTTTAAAATGCCAATCGGCAACCACATCAGTAATGCCTATCGGCACCTATATCTGAAATGCCTTTCGGCATTTATGTCTGAAATGCCTATCGACACCTATATTTGAAATGCCTATCGGCACCTATATTTTAAATGCCTATCGGCAACTATATCTGATATGCCTATCGGCACCTATATCTGAAATGCCTATCGGCACCTATTTTTAAAATGCCAATCGGCAACTATATCTGAAATGCCTTTCGGCACCTATATCTGAAATGCCTATCGGCACCTATTTTTTAAATGCCTATCGGAAACTACATCTGAAATGCCTATCAGCACCTATATTTGAAATGCCTATCGGCAACAATATCTGGAATGCCTATCGGCACCTATATTTGAAATGCCTATCGGCTTCTATATCTGAAATGCCTATCGGCACCTATTTTTAAAATGCCAATCGGCAACCACATCAGAAATGCATATCGGCACCTATATCTGAAATGCCTTTCGGCATTTTTATCTGAAATGCCTATCGACACCTATATTTGAAATACCTATCGGCTTCTATATCTGAAATGCCTATCGGCACCTATTTTTAAAATGTTAATCGGCAACTATATCTGAAATGCCTATCGGCACCTATATCTGAAATGCCTATCGGCACCTATATCTGAAATGCCTATCGGCACCTATTTTTGAAATGCCTATCGGAAACTACTTCTGAAATGCCTATCAGCACCTATATTTGAAATGCCTATCGGCAACCATATCTATTATGCCTATCGGCACCTATATTTGAAATGCCTATCGGCTTCTATATATGAAATGCTTATCGGCACGTATTTTAAAAATGCCTATCGGCACCTATTTTTAAAATGCCAATCGGCAACTATATCTGAAATGCCTATCGGCACCCATATCTGAAATGCCTATCGGCACCCATATCTGAAATGCATATCAGCACCTTTTTTTAAAATGCCAATCGGCAACTATATCTGAAATGCCTATCGCACCTATATCTGAAATGCCTATCGGCACCTATTTTTGAAATGCCTATCGGAAACTACATCTGAAATGCCTATCAGCACCTATATTTGAAATGCCTATCGGCAACCATATCTGGAATGCCTATCGGCACCTATATTTATAATGCCTATCGGCTTCTATATCTGAAATGCCTATCGGCACCTATTTTTAAAATGCCAATCGGCAACTATATCTGAAATGCCTATCGGCACCTATATCTGATATGCCTATCGGCACCTATTTTTGAAATGCCTATCGGAAACTACATCTGAAATGCCTATCAGCACCTATATTTGAAATGCCTATCGGCAACCATATCTGGAATGCCTATCGGCACCTATGTTTGAAATGCCTATCGGCTTCTATATTTGAAATGCCTATCGGCACCTATTTTTAAAATGCCAATTGGCAACTATATCTGATATGCATATCGGCATCTATAACTGAAATGCCAATCGGCACCTATTTTTGAAATGCCTATCGCAAACTACATCTGAAATGCCTATTAGCACCTATATTTGAAATGCCTATCGGCAACCATATCTGGAATGCCTATCGGCACCTATATTTGAAATGCCTATCGGCTTCTAAATCTGAAATGCCTATCGGCACCTATTTTTATAATGCCAATCGGCAAATATATCTGAAATGCCTATCGGCACCTATATCTGAAATGCCTATCGGCACCTATTTTTGAAATGCCTATCGGAAACTACATCTGAAATGCCTATCAGCACCTATATTTGAAATGCCTATCGGCAACCATATCTGGAATGCCTATCGGCACATATATTTGAAATGCTTATCGGCTTCTATATCTGAAATGCCTACCGGCACCTATTTTTAAAATGCCAATCGGCTACTATATCTGAAATGCCTATCGGCACCTATATCTGAAATGCCTATCGGCACTTATTTTTGAAATGCCTATCGGAAACTACATCTGAAATGCCTATCAGCACCTATATTTGAAATGCCTATCAGCTTCTATATCTGAAATGCCTATCGGCACCTATTTTTAAAATGCCAATCGGCAACTATATCTGAAATGCCTATCGGCACCTATTTTTGAAATGCCTATCTGAAACTACTTCTGAAATGCCTATCAGCACCTATATTTGAAATGCCTATCGGCAACCATATCTGGAATGCCTATCGGCACCTATATTTGAAATTCCTATCGGCTTCTATATCTGAAATGCCTATAGGCACGTATTTTAAAAATGCCTATCGGCACCTATTTTTAAAATGCCAATCGGCAACTATATCTGAAATGCCTATCGCCACCCATATCTGAAATGCCTATCGGCACCCATTTCTGAAATGCCTATCAGCACCTTTTTTTAAAATGCCAATCGGCAACTATATCTGAAATGCCTATCGGCACCTATATCTGAAATGCCTAACGGCACCTATATCTGAAATGCCTATCGGCACCTATTTTTTAAATGCCTTTCGGAAACTACATCTGAAATGCCTATCTGCACCTATATTTGAAATGCCTATCGGCAACCATATCTGAAATGCCTATCGACATCTATATTTGAAATACCTATCGGCTTCTATATCTGAAATGCCTATCGGCACCTATTTTTAAAATGCCAATCGGCAACTATATCTGAAGTGCCTATCGGCACCTATATCTGAAATGCCCATCGGCACCTATTTTTGAAATGCCTATCGGAAACTACATCTGAAATGCCTATCAGCACCTATATTAGAAATGCCTATCGGCAACCACATCAGAAATGCCTATCGGCACTTATATCTGAAATGCCTTTCGGCATTTATATCTGAAATGCCTATCGACACCTATATTTGAAATGCCTATCGGCACCTATATTTTAAATGCCTATTGGCAACTATATCTGATATGCATATCGGCACCTATATCTGAAATGCCTATCGGCATCTATTTTTGAAATGCCTATCGGAAACTACATCTGAAATGCCTATCGGCACCTATTTTTAAAATGCCAATCGGCAACTATATCTGAAATGCCTATCGGCACCTATATCTGAAATGCCTATCGGCACCTATATCTGAAATGCCTATCGGCACCTATTTTTGAAATGCCTATCGGAAACTACTTCTGAAATGCCTATCAGCACCTATATTTGAAATGCCTATCGGCAACCATATCTGGAATGCCTATCGGCACCTATATTTGAAATGCCTATCGGCTTCTATATCTGAAATGCCTATCAGGACGTATTTTAAAAATGCCTATCAGCACCTATTTTTAAAATGCAATTCGGCAACTATATCTGAAATGCCTATCGGCACCCATATCTGAAATGCCTATCGGCACCCATATCTGAAATGCCTATCAGCACCTTTTTTTAAAATGCCAATCGGCAACTATATCTGAAATGCCTATCGGCACCTATTTTTGAAATGCCTATCGGAGACTACATCTGAAATGCCTATCAGCACCTATATTTGAAATGCCTATCGGCAACCATATCTGGAATGCCTATCGGCACCTATGTTTGAAATGCCTATCGGCTTCTATATTTGAAATGCCTATCGGCACCTATTTTTAAAATGCCAATTGGCAACTATATCTGATATGCTTATCGGCATCTATAACTGAAATGCCAATCGGCACCTATTTTTGAAATGCCTATTGCAAACTACATCTGAAATGCCTATTAGCACCTATATTTGAAATGCCTATCGGCAACCATATCTGGAATGCCTATCGGCACCTATATTTGAAATGCCTATCGGCTTCTAAATCTGAAATGCCTATCGGCACCTATTTTTATAATGCAAATCGGCAACTATATCTGAAATGCCTATCGGCACCTATATCTGAAATGCCTATCGGCACCTATTTTTGAAATGCCTATCGGAAACTACATCTGAAATGCCTATCAGCACCTATATTTGAAATGCCTATCGGCAACCATATTTGGAATGCTTATCGGCACCTATATTTGAAATGCCTATCGGCTTCTATATCTGAAATGCCTATCGGCACCTATTTTTAAAATGCCAATCGGCAACTATATCTGAAATGCCTATCGGCACCTATATCTGAAATGCCTATCGGCACTTATTTTTGAAATGCCTATCGGAAACTACATCTGAAATGCCTATCAGCACCTATATTTGAAATGCCTATCGGCAACCATATCTGGAATGCCAATCGGCACCTATATTTGAAATGCCTATCGGCTTCTATATCTGAAATGCCTATCGGCACCTATTTTTAAAATGCCAATCGGCAACTATATCTGAAATGTCTATCGGCACCTATTTTTGAAATGCCTATCGGAAACTACTTCTGAAATGCCTATCAGCACCTATATTTGAAATGCCTATCGGCAACCATATCTGGAATGCCTATCGGCACCTATATTTGAAATGCCTATCGGCTTCTATATCTGAAATGCCTATCTGCACGTATTTTAAAAATGCCTATCGGCACCTATTTTTAAAATGCCAATCGGCAACTATATCTGAAATGCCTATCGGCACCCATATCTGAAATGCCTATCGGCACCCATTTCTGAAATGCCTATCAGCACCTTTTTTTAAAATGCCAATCGGCAACTATATCTGTAATGCCTATCGGCACCTATATCTGAAATGCCTATCGGCACCTATTTTTTAAATGCCTTTCGGAAACTACATCTGAAATGCCTATTTGCACCTATATTTGAAATGCCTATCGGCAACCATATCTGAAATGCCTATCGACATCTATATTTGAAATACCTATCGGCTTCTATATCTGAAATGCCTATCGGCACCTATTTTTAAAATGCCAATCGGCAACTATATCTGAAGTGCCTATCGGCACCTATATCTGAAATGCCCATCGGCACCTATTTTTGAAATGCCTATCGGAAACTACATCTGAAATGTCTATCGGCACCTATTTTTAAAATGCCAATCGGCAACTATATCTGAAATGCCTATCGGCACCTA
Organism: Venustoraphidia nigricollis; assembly: GCA_034508555.1. Classification (NCBI taxonomy): domain Eukaryota; kingdom Metazoa; phylum Arthropoda; class Insecta; order Raphidioptera; family Raphidiidae; genus Venustoraphidia; species Venustoraphidia nigricollis. Next base: position 50,315 of record JAVRKA010000658.1, read on the forward strand.
TATCTGAAATGCCTATCGGCACCTATTTTTGAAATGCCTATCGGAAACTACTTCTGAAATGCCTATCAGCACCTATATTTGAAATGCCTATCGGCAACCATATCTGGAATGCCTATCGGCACCTATATTTGAAATGCCTATCGGCTTCTATATCTGAAATGCCTATCGGCAAGTATTTTAAAAATGCCTACCGGCACCTATTTTTAAAATGCCAATCGGCAACTATATCTGAAATGCCTATCGGCACCCATATCGGAAATGCCTATCGGCACCCATATTTGAAATGCCTATCGGCACCTTTTTTTAAAATGCCAATCGGCAACTATATCTGAAATGCCTATCGGCACCTATATCTGAAATGCCTATCGGCACCTATTTTTGAAATGCCTATCGGAAACTACATCTGAAATGCCTATCAGCACCTATATTTGAAATGCCTATCGGCGACCATATCTGGAATGCCTATCGGCACCTATATTTAAAATGCCTATCGGCTTCTATATCTGAAATGCCTATCGGCACCTATTTTTAAAATGCCAATCGGCAACTATATCTGAAATGCCTATCGGCACCTATATCTGATATGCCTATCGGCACCTATTTTTGAAATGCCTATCGGAAACTACATCTGAAATGCCTATCAGCACCTATATTTGAAATGCCTATCGGCAACCACATCAGAAATGCCTATCGGCACCTACATTTGAACTGCCTATCGGCTTCTATATCTGAAATGCCTATCGGCACCTATTTTTAAAATGCCAATCGGCAACTATATCTGAAGTGCCTATCGGCACCTATATCTGAAATGCCTATCGGCACCTATTTTTGAAATGCCTATCGGAAACTACATCTGAAATGCCTATCAGCACCTATATTTGAAATGCCTATCGGCAACCATATCTGGAATGCCTATCGGCACCTATGTTTGAAATGCCTATCGGCTTCTATATTTAAAATGCCTATCGGCATCTATTTTTAAAATGCCAATTGGCAACTATATCTGATATGCTTATCGGCATCTATAACTGAAATGCCAATCGGCACCTATTTTTGAAATGCCTATCGCAAACTACATCTGAAATGCCTATTAGCACCTATATTTGAAATGCCTATCGGCTTATAAATCTGAAATGCCTATCGGCACCTATTTTTATAATGCCAATCGGCAACTATATCTGAAATGCCTATCGGCACCTATATCTGAAATGCCTATCGGCACCTATTTTTGAAATGCCTATCGAAAACTACATCTGAAATGCCTATCAGCACCTATATTTGAAATGCCTATCGGCAACCATATCTGGAATGCCTATCGGCACCTATATTTGAAATGCCTATCGGCTTCTATATCTGAAATGCCTATCGGCACGTATTTTAAAAATGCCTACCGGCACCTATTTTTAAAATGCCAATCGGCAACTATATCTGAAATGCCTATCGGCACCCATATCGGAAATGCCTATCGGCACCCATATTTGAAATGCCTATCGGCACCTTTTTTTAAAATGCCAATCGGCAACTATATCTGAAATGCCTATCGGCACCTATATCTGAAATGCCTATCGGCACCTATTTTTGAAATGCCTATCGGAAACTACATCTGAAATGCCTATCAGCACCTATATTTAAAATGCCTATCGGCAACCATATCTGGAATGCCTATCGGCACCTATATTTAAAATGCCTATCGGCTTCTATATCTGAAATGCCTATCGGCACCTATTTTTAAAATGCCAATCGGCAACTATATCTGAAATGCCTATCGGCACCTATATCTGATATGCCTATAGGCACCTATTTTTGAAATGCCTATCGGAAACTACATCTGAAATGCCTATCAGCACCTATATTTGAAATGCCTATTGGCAACCATATCTGGAATGCCTATCGGCACCTATATTTGAACTGCCTATCGGCTTCTATATTTAAAATGCCTATCGGCACCTATTTTTAAAATGCCAATCGGCAACTATATCTGAAGTGCCTATCGGCACCTATATCTGAAATGCCTATCGGCACCTATTTTTGAAATGCCTATCGGAAACTACATCTGAAATGCCTATCAGCACCTTTATTTGAAATGCCTATCGGCAACCATATCTGGAATGCCTATCGGCACCTATGTTTGAAATGCCTATCGGCTTCTATATTTGAAATGCCTATCGGCACCTATTTTTAAAATGCCAATTGGCAACTATATCTGATATGCTTATCGGCATCTATAACTGAAATGCCAATCGGCACCTATTTTTGAAATGCCTATCGCAAACTACATCTGAAATGCCCATTAGCACCTATATTTGAAATGCCTTTCGGCAACCATATCTGGAATGCCTATCGGCACCTATATTTGAAATGCCTATCGGCTTCTAAATCTGAAATGCCTATCGGCACCTATTTTTATAATGCCAATCGGCAACTATATCTGAAATGCCTATCGGCACCTATATCTGAAATGCCTATCGGCACCTATTTTTGAAATGCCTATCGGATACTACATCTGAAATGCCTATCAGCACCTATATTTGAAATGCCTATCGGCAACCATATCTGGAATGCCTATCGGCACCTATATTTGAAATGCCTATCGGCTTCTAATTCTGAAATGCCTATCGGCACCTATATTTGAAATGCCTATCGGCTTCTATATCTGAAATGCCTATCGACACCTATTTTTAAAATGGCAATCGGCAACTATATCTGAAATGCCTATCGGCACCTATATCTGAAATGCCTATCGGCACTTATTTTTGAAATGCCTATCATGAACTACATCTGAAATGCCTATCAGCACCTATATTTGAAATGCCTATCGGCAACCATATCTGGAATGCCTATCGGCACCTATATTTGAAATGCCTATCGGCTTCTAATTCTGAAATGCCTATCGGCACCTATTTTTAAAATGCCAATCGGCAACTATATCTGAAATGCCTATCGGCACCTATATCTGAAATGCCTATCGGCACTTATTTTTGAAATGCCTATCGGAAACTACATCTGAAATGCCTATCAGCACCTATATTTGAAATGCCTATCGGCAACCATATCTGGAATGCCTATCGGCACCTATATTTGAAATGCCTATCGGCTTCTATATCTGAAATGCCTATCATCACCTATTTTTAAAATGCCAATCGGCAACTATATCTGAAATGCCTATCGGCACCTATTTTTGAAATGCCTATCGGAAACTACTTCTGAAATGCCTATCAGCACCTATATTTGAAATGCCTATCGGCAACCATATCTGGAATGCCTATCAACACCTATATTTGAAATGCCTATCGGCTTCTATATCTGAAATGCCTATCGGCACGTATTTTAAAAATGCCTATCGAGACCTATTTTTAAAATGCCAATCGGCAACTATATCTGAAATGCCTATCGGCACCCATATCTGAAATGCCGATCGGCACCCATTTCTGAAATGCCTATCAGCACCTTTTTTTAAAATGCCAATCGGCAACTATATCTGAAATGCCTATCGGCACCTATATCTGAAATGCCTATCGGCACCTATTTTTTAAATGCCTTTCGGAAACTACATCTGAAATGCCTATCTGCACCTATATTTGAAATGCCTATCGGCAACCATATCTGAAATGCCTATCGACATCTATATTTGAAATACCTATCGGCTTCTATATCTGAAATGCCTATCGGCACCTATTTTTAAAATGCCAATCGGCAACTATATCTGAAGTGCCTATCGGCACCTATATCTGAAATGCCCATCGGCACCTATTTTTGAAATGCCTATCGAAAACTACATCTGAAATGCCTATCGGCACCTATATTAGAAATGCCTATCGGCAACCACATCAGAAATGCCTATCGGCACCTATATCTGAAATGCCTTTCGGCATTTATATCTGAAATGCCTACCGACACCTATATTTGAAATGCCTATTGGCACCTATATTTTAAATGCCTATTGGCAACTATATCTGATATGCCTATCGGCACCTATATCTGAAATGACTATCGGCACCTATTTTTGAAATGCCTATCGGAAACTACATCTGAAATGCCTATCGGCACCTATTTTTAAAATGCCAATCGGCAACTATATCTGAAATGCCTATCGGCACCTATATCTGAAATGCCTATCGGCACCTATTTTTGAAATGCCTATCGGAAACTACTTCTGAAATGCCTATCAGCACCTATATTTGAAATGCCTATCGGCAACCATATCTGGAGTGCCTATCGGCACCTATATTTGAAATGCCTATCGGCTTCTATATCTGAAATGCCTATCGGCACGTATTTTAAAAATGCCTATCGGCACCTATTTTTAAAATGCCATTCGGCAACTATATCTGAAATGCCTATCGGCACCCATATCTGAAATGCCTATCGGCACCCATATCTGAAATGCCTATCGACACCTATTTTTAAAATGGCAATCGGCAACTATATCTGAAATGCCTATCGGCACCTATATCTGAAATGCCTATCGGCACTTATTTTTGAAATGCCTATCATGAACTACATCTGAAATGCCTATCAGCACCTATATTTGAAATGCCTATCGGCAACCATATCTGGAATGCCTATCGGCACCTATATTTGAAATGCCTATCGGCTTCTAATTCTGAAATGCCTATCGGCACCTATTTTTAAAATGCCAATCGGCAACTATATCTGAAATGCCTATCGGCACCTATATCTGAAATGCCTATCGGCACTTATTTTTATAATGCCTATCGGAAACTACATCTGAAATGCCTATCAGCACCTATATTTGAAATGCCTATCGGCAACCATATCTGGAATGCCTATCGGCACCTATATTTGAAATGCCTATCGGCTTCTATATCTGAAATGCCTATCATCACCTATTTTTAAAATGCCAATCGGCAACTATATCTGAAATGCCTATCGGCACCTATTTTTGAAATGCCTATCGGAAACTACTTCTGAAATGCCTATCAGCACCTATATTTGAAATGCCTATCGGCAACCATATCTGGAATGCCTATCAACACCTATATTTGAAATGCCTATCGGCTTCTATATCTGAAATGAGTATCGGCACGTATTTTAAAAATGCCTATCGAGACCTATTTTTAAAATGCCAATCGGCAACTATATCTGAAATGCCTATCGGCACCCATATCTGAAATGCCGATCGGCACCCATTTCTGAAATGCCTATCAGCACCTTTTTTTAAAATGCCAATCGGCAACTATATCTGAAATGCCTGTCGGCTCCTATATCTGAAATGCCTATCGGCACCTATTTTTTAAATGCCTTTCGGAAACTACATCTGAAATGCCTATCTGCACCTATATTTGAAATGCCTATCGGCAACCATATCTGAAATGCCTATCGACATCTATATTTGAAATACCTATCGGCTTCTATATCTGAAATGCCTATCGGCACCTATTTTTAAAATGCCAATCGGCAACTATATCTGAAGTGCCTATCGGCACCTATATCTGAAATGCCCATCGGCACCTATTTTTGAAATGCCTATCGAAAACTGCATCTGAAATGCCTATCGGCACCTATATTAGAAATGCCTATCGGCAACCACATCAGAAATGCCTATCGGCACCTATATCTGAAATGCCTTTCAGCATTTATATCTGAAATGCCTACCGACACCTATATTTGAAATGCCTATTGGCACCTATATTTTAAATGCCTATTGGCAACTATATCTGATATGCCTATCGGCACCTATATCTGAAATGACTATCGGCACCTATTTTTGAAATGCCTATCGGAAACTACATCTGAAATGCCTATCGGCACCTATTTTTAAAATGCCAATCGGCAACTATATCTGAAATGCCTATCGGCACCTATATCTGAAATGCCTATCGGCACCTATTTTTGAAATGCCTATCGGAAACTACTTCTGAAATGCCTATCAGCACCTATATTTGAAATGCCTATCGGCAACCATATCTGGAATGCCTATCGGCACCTATATTTGAAATGCCTATCGGCTTCTATATCTGAAATGCCTATCGGCACGTATTTTAAAAATGCCTATCGGCACCTATTTTTAAAATGCCATTCGGCAACTATATCTGAAATGCCTATCGGCACCCATATCTGAAATGCCTATCGGCACCCATATCTGAAATGCCTATCAGCACCTTTTTTTAAAATGCCAATCGGCAACTATATCTGAAATGCCTATCGGCACCTATATCTGAAATGCCTATCGGCACCTATTTTTGAAATGCCTATCGGAAACTACATCTGAAATGCCTATCAGCACCTATATTTGAAATGCCTATCGGCAACCATATCTGAAATGCCTATCGACATCTATATTTGAAATACCTATCGGCTTCTATATCTGAAATGCCTATCGGCACCTATTTTTAAAATGCCAATCGGCAACTATATCTGAAGTGCCTATCGGCACCTATATCTGAAATGCATATCGGCACCTATTTTTGAAATGCCTATCGGAAACTACAACTGAAATGCCTATCAGCACCTATATTAGAAATGCCTATCGGCAACCACATCAGAAATGCCTATCGGCACCTATATCTTAATGCCTTTCGGCATTTATATCTGAAATGCCTATCGACACCTATAGTTGAAATGCCTATCGGCACCTATATTTTAAATGCCTATTGGCAACTATATCTGATATGCCTATGGGCACCTATATCTAAAATGCATATCGGCACCTATTTTTGAAATGCCTATCGGAAACTACATCTGAAATGCCTATCGGCACCTATTTTTAAAATGCCAATCGGCACCTATTTTTAAAATGCCAATCGGCAACTATATCTGAAATGCCTATCGGCACCTATATCTGAATTGCCTATCGGCACCTATTTTTAAAATGCCTATCGAAAACTACATCTGAAATGCCTATCAGCACCTATATTTGAAATGCCTATCGGCAACCATATCTGGAATGCCTATCGGCACCTATATTTGAAATGCCTATCGGCTTCTATATCTGAAATGCCTATCGGCACCTATTTTTAAGATGCCAATTGGCAACTATATCTGAAATGCCTATCGGCACCTATATTTGAAATGCCTATCGGCAACCGTATCTGGAATGCCTATCGGCACCTATATTTGAAATGCCTATCGGCTTCTATATCTGAAATGCCTATCGGCACCTATTTTTAAAATGCTAATCGGCAACTATATCTGAAATGCCTATCGGCACCTATATCTGAAATGCCTATCGGCACCTATTTTTGATAGGCCTATTGGAAACGACATCTGAAATGCCTATCAGCACCTATATTTGAAATGCCTATCGGCAACCATATCTGAAATGCCTATCGACACCTATATTTGAAATACCTATCAGCTTCTATATCTGAAATGCCTATCGGCACCTATTTTTAAAATGCCAATCAGCAACTATATCTGAAATGCCTATCGGCACCTATATCTGAAATGCCTATCGGCACCTATTTTTGATAGGCCTATCGGAAACTACATCTGAAATGTCTATCAGCACCTATATTTGAAATGCCTATCGGCAACCATATCTGGAATGCCTATCAGCACCTATATTTGAAATGCCTATCGGCAACCAAATCTGAAATGCCTATCGACACCAATATTTGAAATACCTATCGGCTTCTATATCTGAAATGCCTATCGGCACCTATTTTTAAAGTGGCAATCGGCTAATATATCTGAAATGCCTATCGGCACCTATATCTGAAATGCCTATCGGCACCAATTTTTGAAATGCCTATCGGGAACTACATCTGAAATGCCTATCAGCACCTATATTTGAAATGCCTATCGGCAACCATATCTGGAATGCCTATCGGCACCTATATTTGAAATGCCTATCGGCTTCTATATCTGAAATGCCTATCGGCACCTATTTTTAAAATGCCAATCGGCAACCACATCAGAAATGCCTATCGGCACCTATATCTGAAATGCCTTTCGGCATTTATATCTGAAATGCCTATCGACACCTATCTTTGAAATACCTATCGGCTTCTATATCTGAAATGCCTATCGGCACCTATTTTTAAAATGCCAATCGGCAACTATATCTGAAATGCCTGTCGGCACCTATATCTGAAATGCCTATCGGCACCTATATCTGAAATGCCTATCGGCACCTATTTTTGAAATGCCTATCGGAAACTACTTCTGAAATGCCTATCAGCACCTATATTTGAAATGCCTATCGGCAACCATATCTGGAATGCCTATCGGCACCTATATTTGAAATGCCTATCGGCTTCTATATCTGAAATACCTATCGGCACCTATTTTTAAAATGCCAATCGGCAACTATATCTGAAATGCCTATCGGCACCTATATCTGATATGCCTATCGGCACCTATTTTTGAAATGCCTATCGGAAACTACATCTGAAATGCCTATCAGCACCCATATTTGAAATGCCTATCGGCAACCATATCTGGAATGCCTATCGGCACCTATATTTAAAATGCCTATCGGCTTCTATATCTGAAATGCCTATCGGCACCTATTTTTAAAATGCCAATCGGCAACTATATCTGAAATGCCTATCGGCACCCATATCTGAAATGCCTATCGGCACCCATATCTGAAATGCCTATCAGCACCTTTTTTTAAAATGCCAATCGGCAACTATATCTGAAATGCCTATCGGCACCTATATCTGAAATGCCTATCGGCACCTATTTTTAAAATGCCAATTGGCAACTATATCTGATATGCTTATCGGCATCTATAACTGAAATGCCAATCGGCACTTATTTTTGAAATGCCTATCGCAAACTACATCTGAAATGCCTATTAGCACCTATATTTGAAATGCCTATCGGCAACCATATCTGGAATGCCTATCGGCACCTATATTTGAAATGCCTATCGGCTTCTAAATCTGAAATGCCTATCGGCACCTATTTTTATAATGCCAATCGGCAACTATATCTGAAATGCCTATCGGCACCTATATCTGAAATGGCTATCGGCACCTATTTTTGAAATGCCTATCGGAAACTACATCTGAAATGCCTATCAGCACCTATATTTGAAATGCCTATCGGCAACCATATCTGGAATGCCTATCGGCACCTATATTTGATATGGCTATCGGCTTCTATATCTGAAATGCCTATCGGCACCTATTTTTAAAATGCCAATCGGCAACTATATCTGAAGTGCCTATCGGCACCTATATCTGAAATGCCCATCGGAACCTATTTTTGAAATGCCTATCGGAAACTACATCTGAAATGCCTATCAGCACCTATATTAGAAATGCCTATCGGCAACCACATCAGAAATGCCTATCGGCACCTATATCTGAAACGCCATTCGGCATTTATATCTGAAATGCCTATCGACACCTATATTTGAAATGCCTATCGGCACCTATATTTTAAATGCCTATTGGCAACTATATCTGATATGCCTATCGGCACCTATATCTGAAATGCCAATCGGCACCTATTTTTGAATTGCCTATCGGAAACTACATCTGAAATGCCTATCGGCACCTATTTTTAAAATGCCAATCGGACATATATCTGAAATGCCTATCGGCACCTATATCTGAAACGCCTATCGGCACCTATTTTTGAAATGCCTATCGGAAACTACTTCTGAAATGCCTATCAGCACCTATATTTGAAATGCCTATCGGCAACCATATCTGGAATGCCTATCGGCACCTATATTTGAAATGCCTATCGGCTTCTATATCTGAAATGCCTATCGGCACGTATTTTAAAAATGCCTATCGGCACCTATTTTTAAAATGCCATTCGGCAACTATATCTGAAATACCTATCGGCACCCATATCTGAAATGCCTATCGGCGCCCATATCTAAAATGCCTATCAGCACCTTTTTTTAAAATGCCAATCGGCAACTATATCTGAAATGCCTATCGGCACCTATATCTGAAATGCCTATCGGCACCTATTTTTGAAATGCCTATCGGAAACTACATCTGAAATGCCTATCAGCACCTATATTTGAAATGCCTATCGGCAACCATATCTGGAATGCCTATCGGCACCTATATTTGAAATGCCTATCGGCTTCTATATCTGAAATGCCTATCGGCACGTATTTTAAAAATGCCTACCGGCACCTATTTTTAAAATGCCAATCGGCAACTATATCTGAAATGCCTATCGGCACCCATATCGGAAATGCCTATCGGCACCTATATCTGAAATGCCTATCGGCACTTATTATTGAAATGCCTATCGGAAACTACATCTGAAATGCCTATCAGCACCTATATTTGAAATGCCTATCGGCAACCATTTCTGGAATGCCTATCGGCACCTATATTTGAAATGCCTATCGGCTTCTATATCTGAAATACCTATCGGCACCTATTTTTAAAATGCCAATCGGCAACTATATCTGAAATGCCTATCGGCACCTATATCTGAAATGCCTATCGGCACCTATTTTTTAAATGCCTTTCGGAAACTACATCTGAAATGCCTATCTGCACCTATATTTGAAATGCCTATCGGCAACCATATCTGAAATGCCTATCGACACCTATATTTGAAATACCTATCGGCTTCTATATATGAAATGCCTATCGGCACCTATTTTTAAAATGCCAATCGGCAACTATATCTGAAGTGCCTATCGGCACCTATATCTGAAATGCCCATCGGCACCTAATTTTGAAATGCCTATCGAAAACTACATCTGAAATGCCTATCAGCACCTATATTAGAAATGCCTATCGGCAACCACATCAGAAATGCCTATCGGCACCTATATCTGAAATGCCATTCGGCATTTATATCTGAAATGCCTATCGACACGTGTATTTGAAATGCCTATCGGCACCTATATTTTAAATGCCTATTGACAACTATATCTGATATGCCTATCGGCACCTATATCTGAAATGCCTATCGGCACCTATTTTTGAAATGCCTATCGGAAACTACATCTGAAATGCCTATCGGCACCTATTTTTAAAATGCCAATCGGCAACTATATCTGAAATGCCTATCGGCACCTATATCTAAAATGCCTATCGGCACCTATTTTTGAAATGCCTATCGGAAACTACATCTAAAATGCCTATCAGCACCTATATTTGAAATGCCTATCGGCAACCATATCTGGAATGCCTATCGGCACCCATATTTGAAATGCCTATTGGCAACCGTATCTGGAATGCCTATCGGCACCTATATTTGAAATGCCTATCGGCTTCTATATCTGAAATGCCTATCGGCACCTATTTTTTAAATGCTAATCGGCAACTATATCTGAAATGCCTATCGGCACCTATATCTAAAATGCCTATCGGCACCTATTTTTGAAATGCCTATCGGAAACTACTTCTGAAATGCCTATCAGCACCTATATTTGAAATGCCTATCGGCAACCATATCTGGAATGCATATCGGCACCTATATTTGAAATGCCTATCGGCTTCTATATCTGAAATGCCTATCGGCACGTATTTTAAAAATGCCTATCGGCACCTATTTTTAAAATGCCAATCGACAACTATATCTGAAATGCCTATCGGCACCCATAATTGAAATGCCTATCGGCACCCATATCTGAAATGCCTATCAGCACCTTTTTTTAAAATGCCAATCGGCAACTATATCCGAAATGCCTATCGGCACCTATATCTGAAATGCCTATCGGCACCTATTTTTTGAAATGCCTATCGGAAACTACATCTGAAATGCTTATCAGCCACCTATATTTGAAATGCCTATCGGCAACCATATCTGGAATGCCTATCGGCACCTATATTTAAAATGCCTATCGGCTTCTATATCTGAAATGCCTACGGCACTTATTTTTAAAATGCCAATCGGCAACTATATCTAAAATGCCTATCGGCACCTATATCTGATATGCCTATCTGCACCTATTTTTTAAATGCCTATCGAAAACTACATCTGAAATGCCTATCAGCACCCATATTTGAAATGCCTATTGGCAACCGTATCTGGAATGCCTATCGGCACCTATATTTGAACTGCCTATCGGCTTCTATATCTGAAATGCCTATCGGCACCTATTTTTGAAATGCCTATCGGAAACTACATCTGAAATGCCTATCAGCACCTATATTTGAAATGCCTATCGGCAAACATATCTGGAATGCCTATCGGCACCTATATTTGAAATGCCTATCGGCTTCTATATTTGAAATGCCTATCGGCACCTATTTTTAAAATGCCAATTGGCAACTATATCTGATATGCTTATCGGCATCTATAACTGAAATGCCAATCGGCACCTATTTTTGAAATGCCTATCGCAAACTACATCTGAAATGCCTATTAGCACCTATATTTGAAATGCCTATCGGCAACCATATCTGGAATGCCTATCGGCACCTATATTTGAAATGCCTATCGGCTTCTAAATCTGAAATGCCTATCGGCACCTATTTTTATAATGCCAATCGGCAACTATATCTGAAATGCCTATCGGCACCTATATCTGAAATGCCTATCGGCACCTATTTTTGAAATGCCTATCGGAAACTACATCTGAAATGCTATGAGCACCTATATTTGAAATGCCTATCGGCAACCATATCTGGAATGCCTATCGGCACCTATATTTGAAATGGCTATCGGCTTCTATATCTGAAATGCCTATCGGCACCTATTTTTTAAAATGCCAATCAACAACTATATCTGAAAATGCCTATCGGCACCTATATCTGAAATGCCTATCGGCACTTATTATTGAAATGCCTATCGGAAACTACATCTGAAATGCCTATCAGCACCTATATTTGAAATGCCTATCGGCAAACCATTTCTGGAATGCCTATCGGCACCTATATTTGAAATGCCTATCGGCTTCTATATCTGAAATGCCTATCGGCACCTATTTTTTAAATGCCTTTCGGAAACTACATCTGAAATGCCTATCTGCACCTATATTTGAAATGCCTATCGGCAACCATATCTGAAATGCCTATCGACACCTATATTTGAAATACCTATCGGCTTCTATATATGAAATGCCTATCGGCACCTATTTTTAAAATGCCAATCGGCAACTATATCTGAAGTGCCTATCGGCACCTATATCTGAAATGCCCATCGGCCCTATATTGAAATGCCTATCGAAAACTACATCTGAAATGCCTATCAGCACCTATATTAGAAATGCCTATCGGCAACCACATCAGAAATGCCTATCGGCACCTATATCTGAAATGCCATTCGGCATTTATATCTGAAATGCCTATCGACACCTGTATTTGAAATGCCTATCGGCACCTATATTTTAAAATGCCTATTGGCAACTATATCTGATATGCCTATCGGCACCTATATCTGAAATGCCTATCGGCACCTATTTTTGAAATGCCTATCGGAAACTACATCTGAAATGCCTATCGGCACCTATTTTTAAAATGCCAATCGGCAACTATATCTGAAATGCCTATCGGCACCTATATCTAAAATGCCTATCGGCACCTATTTTTAAATGCCTATCGGAAACTACATCTGAAATGCCTATCAGCACCTATATTTGAAATGCCTATCGGCAACCATATCTGGAATGCCTATCGGCACCTATATTTGAAATGCCTATCGGCTTCTATATCTGAAATGCCTATCGGCACCTATTTTTAAGATGCCATTTGGCAACTATATCTGAAATGCCTATCGGCACCTATATTTGAAATGCCTATCGGCAACCGTATCTGGAATGCTTATCGGCACCTATATTTGAAATGCCTATCGGCTTCTATATCTGAAATGCCTATAGGACCTATTTTTAAAATGCCAATCGGCAACTATATCTGAAATGCCTATCGGCACCTATATCTGAAATGCCTATAGGCACCTATTTTTGATAGGCCTATCGGGAAACTACATCTGAGATGCCTATCAGCACCTATATTTGAAATGCCTATCGGCAACCATATTTGGAATGCCTCTCAGCACCTATATTTGAAATGCCTATCGGCAAACAAATCTGAAATGCCTATCGACACCTATATTTGAAATACCTATCGGCTTCTATATCTGAAAGGCCTATCGGCACCTATTTTTAAAGTGGCAATCGGCAACTATATCTGAAATGCCTATCGGCACCTATATCTGAAATGCCTATCGGCACCTATTTTTGAAATGCCTATCGTAATATACATCTGAAATGCCTATCGGCACCTACTTTTAAAATGCCAATCGGCAACTATATCTGAAATGCCTTTCGGCACCTATATCTGAAATGCCTATCGGCACCTATTTTTGAAACGCCTATCGGAAACTACATCTGAAGTGCCTATTAGCACCTATATTTGAAATGCCTATCGGCAACCATATCTGGAATGCCTATCGGCACCTATATTTGAAATGCCTATCGGCTTCTATATCTGAAATGCCAATCGGCACCTATTTTTAAAATGCCAATCGGCAACTATATCTGAAATGCCTATCGGCACCTATTTTTGAAATGCCTATCGGAAACTACTTCTGAAATGCCTATCAGCACCTATATTTGAAATGCCTATCGCAACCATATCTGGAATGCCTATCAACACCTATATTTGAAATGCCTATCGGCTTCTATATCTGAAATGCCTATCGGCACGTATTTTAAAAATGCCTATCGGCACCTATTTTTAAAATGCCAATAGGCAGCTATATCTGAAAATGCCTATCGGCACCCATATCTGAAATGCCGATCGGCACCTATTTCTGAAATGCCTATCAGCACCTTTTTTTAAAAATGCCAATCGGCAACTATATCTGAAATGCCTATCGGCACCTATATCTGAACTGCCTATCGGCACCTAATTTTTAAATGCCTTTTCGGAAACTACATCTGAAATGCCTATCTGCACCTATATTTGAAATGCCTATCGGCAACCATATCTGAAATGCCTATCGACATCTATATTTGAAATACCTATCGGCTTCTATATCTGAAATGCCTATCGGCACCTATTTTTAAAATGCCAATCGGCAACTATATCTGAAGTGCCTATCGGCACCTATATCTGAAATGCCTATCGGCGCCTATTTTTGAAATGCCTATCGGAAACTACTTCTGAAATGCCTATCAGCACCTATATTTGAAATGCTATCGGCAACCATATCTGGAATGCCTATCGGCACCTATATTTGAAATGCCTATCGGCTTCTATATCTGAAATGCCTATCGGCACGTATTTTAAAAATGCCTATCGGCACCTATTTTTAAAATGCCATTCGGCAACTATATCTGAAATGCCTATCGGCACCCATATCTGAAATGCCTATCGGCACCCATATCTGAAATTCCTATCAGCACCATTTTTTAAAATGCCAATCGGCAACTATATCTGAAATGCCTATCGGCACCTATATCTGAAATGCCTATCGGCACCTATTTTTGAAATGCCTATCGGAAACTACATCTGAAATGCCTATCAGCACATATATTTGAAATGCCTATCGGCAACCATATCTGGAATGCCTATCGGCACCTATATTAAAAATGCCTATCGGCTTCTATATCTGATATGCCTATCGGCACCTATTTTTGAAATGCCTATCGGAAACTACATCTGAAATGCCTATCAGCACCTATATTTGAAATGCTATTGGCAACCATATCTGGAATGCCTATCAGCACCAATATTTAAAATGCCTATCAAAAACCAATATCTGGAATGCCTATCGGCACCTATATTTGAGATGCCTATCGGCTTCTAAATCTGAAATGCCTATGGGCACCTATTTTTATAATGCCAATCGGCAACTATATCTGAAATGCCTATCGGCACCTATATCTGAAATGCCTTCGGCACCTATTTTGAAATGCTATCGGAAACTACATCTGAAATGCCTATCAGCACCTATATTTGAAATGCCTATCGGCAACTATATCTGGAATGCCTATCGGCACCTATATTTGAAATGCCTATCGGCTTTTATATCTGAAATGCCTATCGGCACCTATTTTTAAAATGCCAAACGGCAACTATATCTGAAATGCCTATCGGCACCTATATCTGAAATGACTATCGGCACTTATTTTGAAATGCTATCGGAAACTACATCTGAAATGCCTATCAGCACCTATATTTGAAATGCCTATCGGCAACCATATCTGGAATGCCTATCGGCACCTATATTTGAAATGCCTATCGGCTTCTATATCTGAAATGCCTATCGGCACCTATTTTTAAAATGCCAATCGGCAACTATATCTGAAATACCTATCGGCACCTATTTTTGAAATGCTATCGGAAACTACTTCTGAAATGCCTATCAGCACCTATTATTTGAAATGCCTATCGGCAACCCATATCTGGAATGCCTATCGGCACCTATATTTGAAATGCCTATCGGCTTCTATATCTGAAATGCCTATCGGCACAGTATTTTAAAAATGCTATCGGCACCTATTTTTAAAATGCCAATCGGCAACTATATCTGAAATGCCTATCGGCACCCATATCTGAAATGCCTATCGGCACCCATATCTGAAATGCCTATCAGCACCTTTTTTTAAAATGCCAATCGGCCACTATATCTGAAATGCCTATCGGCACCTATATCTGAAATGCCTATCGGCACTATTTTTTAAATGTCTTTCGGAACTACATCTGAAATGCCTATCTGCACCTATATTTGAAATGCCTATCGGCAACCATATCTAAAATGCCTATCGACATCTATATTTTAAATACCTATCGGCTTCTATATCTGAAATGCTTATCGGCACCTATTTTAAAATGCC
Organism: Venustoraphidia nigricollis; assembly: GCA_034508555.1. Taxonomy (NCBI): domain Eukaryota; kingdom Metazoa; phylum Arthropoda; class Insecta; order Raphidioptera; family Raphidiidae; genus Venustoraphidia; species Venustoraphidia nigricollis. Next base: position 66,996 of record JAVRKA010000658.1, read on the forward strand.
AATCGGCAACTATATCTGAAGTGCCTATCGGCACCTATATTTAAAATGCCCATCGGCACGTATTTTTGAAATGCCTATCGGAAACTACATCTGAAATGCCTATCAGCACCTATATTAGAAATGCCTATCGGCAACCACATCAGAAATGCCTATCGGCACCTATATCTGAAACGCCATTCGGCATTTATATCTGAAATGCCTATCGACACCTATATTTGAAATGCCTATCGGCACCTATATTTTAAATGCCTATTGGCAACTATATCTGATATGCCTATGGGCACCTATATCTGAAATGCCTATCGGCACCTATTTTGAAATGCCTATCGGAAACTACATCTGAAATGCCTATCGCACCTATTTTTAAAATGCCAATCGGCAACTATATCTGAAATGCCTATCGGCACCTATATCTGAAATGCCTATCGGCACTTATTTTTGAAATGCCTATCGGAAACTACATCTGAAATGCCTATCAGCACCTATATTTGAAATGCCTATCGGCAACCATATCTGGAATGCCTATCGGCACCTATATTTGAAATGCCTATCGGCTTCTATATCTGAAATGCCTATCGGCACGTATTTTAAAAATGCCTATCGGCACCTATTTTTAAAATGCCAATCGGCAACTATATCTGAAATGCCTATCGGCACCTATATCTGAAATGCCTATCGGCACTATTTTTTAAATGCCTTTCGGAAACTACATCTGAAATGCCTATCTGCACCTATATTTGAAATGCCTATCGGCAACCATATCTGAAATGCCTATCGACATCTATATTGAATACCTATCGGCTTCTATATCTGAAATGCCTATCGGCACTATTTTTAAAAATGCCAATCGGCAACTATATCTGAAGTGCCTATCGGCACCTATATCTGAAATGCCCATCGGAACCTATTTTTGAAATGCCTATCGGAAACTACATCTGAAATGCCTATCAGCACCTATATTAGAAATGCCTATCGGCAACCACATCAGAAATGCCTATCGGCACCTATATCTGAAACGCCATTCGGCATTTATATCTGAAATGCCTATCGACACCTATATTTGAAATGCCTATCGGCACTATATTTTAAATGCCTATTGGCAACTATATCTGATATGCCTATCGGCACCTATATCTGAAATGCCAATCGGCACCTATTTTTGAATTGCCTATCGGAAACTACATCTGAAATGCCTATCGGCACCTATTTTTAAAATGCCAATCGGACATATATCTGAAATGCCTATCGGCACCTATATCTGAAACGCCTATCGGCACCTATTTTTGAAATGCCTATCGGAAACTACTTCTGAAATGCCTATCAGCACTATATTTGAAATGCCTATCGGCAACCATATCTGGAATGCCTATCGGCACCTATATTTGAAATGCCTATCGGCTTCTATATCTGAAATGCCTATCGGCACGATTTTAAAAATGCCTATCGGCACCTATTTTTAAAATGCCATTCGGCAACTATATCTGAAATACCTATCGGCACCCATATCTGAAATGCCCTATCGGCGCCCATATCTAAAATGCCTATCAGCACCTTTTTTAAAATGCCAATCGGCAACTATATCTGAAATGCCTATCGGCACCTATATCTGAAATGCCTATCGGCACCTATTTTTGAAATGCCTATCGGAAACTACATCTGAAATGCCTATCAGCACCTATATTTGAAATGCCTATCGGCAACCATATCTGGAATGCCTATCGGCACCTATATTTGAAATGCCTATCGGCTTCTATATCTGAAATGCCTATCGGCACGTATTTTAAAATGCCTACCGGCACCTATTTTTAAAATGCCAATCGGCAACTATATCTGAAATGCCTATCGGCACCCATATCGGAAATGCCTATCGGCACCTATATCTGAAATGCCTTATCGGCACTTATTATTGAAATGCCTATCGGAAACTACATCTGAAATGCCTATCAGCACCTATATTTGAAATGCCTATCGGCAACCATTTCTGGAATGCCTATCGGCACCTATATTTGAAATGCCTATCGGCTTCTATATCTGAAATGCCTATCGGCACATATTTTTAAAATGCAATCGGCAACTATATCTGAAATGCCTATCGGCACCTATATCTGAAATGCCTATCGGCACCTATTTTTTAAATGCCTTTCGGAAACTACATCTGAAATGCCTATCTGCACCTATATTTGAAATGCCTATCGGCAACCATATCTGAAATGCCTATCGACACCTATATTTGAAATACCTATCGGCTTCTATATATGAAATGCCTATCGGCACCTATTTTTAAAATGCCAATCGGCAACTATATCTGAAGTGCCTATCGGCACCTATATCTGAAATGCCCATCGGCACCTAATTTTGAAATGCCTATCGAAAACTACATCTGAAATGCCTATCAGCACCTATATTAGAAATG